>CABEEJ010005167.1:9828-53495 GCA_901482245.1 Timema douglasi
GTCTTACTACCCGTTCGGGTTATACGCACTTACGCTAATGTGTAATGGTAGGGTGATTGTGAGATGAAATGGAGGACCAACAGTTTAACGTGGAATCCGAACCACGGTGTAGGCCTGGCATTCCCCACATTCACAAGATGTCTTGTCAGAGGTGAAGGAAGGGTTTGGTAATCAGATAAATCTTTGCCTGGACCGAGGATTGAACCCCCGGACCTCCATTACAGAAGTCCGACAGCTTACGCCTAGACCGCCAGGTCACCCAACTTCCTTAATTGTTTTTAAAAGGGTTTATTTAATTAATTTTCAAAATATTTAGACATATTATATATATCTTTAAGGAAAACCTATTTTCACTTTTTGAGGTACATTTGGCTTTACATGTAAGAAGTTAATGAAAATATAGACAAAAGCACATAAAAGAGTATGGCTTTTACAATGAAAAGAAAAACACAATTCACACTCATTATTGCTGTCATCAAAATTGAAGAAATATGCAATAAAAACAGGAAAACATGCACAGTAAAAATATTAGGACTACATTGAAAATTATCTTATAATTCATACGCCCAGATTTGACAACAGCTTATTGATTGTGTTTCTTATTACCATATACAACTAGATATTTCTCAATATTTTCCATAGTGAATCACTTCCGGTTATTACTTAAAATGTAAGAAAATAAAGAGTAGGTCCTCTTGAATCTGCGGTTTAAACATTACACCTTTCACAGTTTTGTCTTTTGGAATATTTAAATGCGTAGTTCACAACTCAATGAAATAAATAAAATTTAAAATAAAAAAAATAATTGTAAAACAACAAATGTCTGCCTTACATAGAGACAAAAACAAATATATATCACACCTGAATTTAATAGATGGTCATGTTGTTTACAACACTCTACGATTAAGGGTAGGAGAGATGTTTGATGTGTCCTTGGGAAGGAAACGGGGGTGGGGTTGTAAACATGTGTCATAGCCTGGATGGCTAAATTTTCCCTCGGAATTGAAGAATTGGTATTTTAAATAATCAAGTATACTGTATAATTATATGAATTAGTATGCATGATAAATCTGTTTAGGTTTGTATGTATTTATGTGTGCAGGAGTTTCATCTTCACTCCCGAGGTTCCCATTCGTCTGGACTACCAGGGCAAGCGTGTGGACATGACTCACGGCCCATTTGCTGGCCTCCTCATGGGACTGGGCCAGCTCAACTGTTCAGAGCTCAGACTCAAGCGCATCTCTTACAGACACGGGTCAGTTTACAACCTATGTAACCGCTTGGGGCACTTGGGCACTGTCCTACATAAACAATCGAATGCGAGTGGTATGGGCAAAGTGGAGTAAAGAATAAATATTAAATGCACTGTTGGCGTGGAAGTGTCCTAGAAGAGACGAACCGTTGCGGTGATTGATGCTGCCGGATTCCAAGCTGTTGAAGCAATAAAATATATTTATATTTTCGCGTGAACCTCCAAGGAAAGACTCTGTAAGGGTTCTCTCCCCTTCACTGCTCCCTCGCCTTCTTATAAGTCCACATCCCTGTTTCCACACACTATTTATTAGCCTGCCCGGCTGGCGCCAGTGCAGAAACAACCCGGACTTAACCTCGGGCCTCTGGGTACCCGAACTCGCCACTAACGGGTATGCTGGATAATAAAATATTATAACTCTATGGGTTAACACCACAACAATAATTATAAGTTATTTATTCTCACCAACATCTTCCACAGCAGTACACACTCCAATAAAATAGTCCTATTTATGCACAATAGCCAGTTCTTCATCACAACACAAACAATACATTTCTTATCAAAAAAAAACATACACCACAAACAATCATGTCAACAACGTTACTATGGGTTACAAAAACAAAAGAAATTTAATGTCCATAGAGGTTTTAGTACGGGCAAGAAATGTACTTCTTCTTTGACCCAAGCACAGGCATCACTGGTCCTTTCACACAGCTGTTTCTCTGATCATTCGAGCAAAGGGAGGGTATTTTGGTGGGGTCAAGTTATATTTAGCTCGGTGATTAAAATGTCACAATTCACTGAATCATTGAAATAGAAAGTAGACGTGCGCCTGGGATATGAAAAATAAAAACTACCACACAACCAATTGTTCCAGCTCTTTAAAAGTATTGAAGTAGCTAAATTTATTTATTTTCAAAAATTATAATACATTATGTCTACACTGAAAACTGTTAATTTAAAAACTAATCAAATTTATAAATCTGACTAATGTAGGGGTATGGAGAAGGAGGTGTTATTATTGGATTTTAATGTTTAATGTGTTTTTCCTTCATATACACGGTGAAACTCGGTGTAAGATTCCCTTTCCGAGTAGACAGTGTTTGCTTGTGGTCTATTAACAATTGACTAATTCACATTTCCTTGACGTTAACATCGTGGCTACACATTTGAACTCTTATTGCTTGCTTCCTGTATTCACCCGCACAAGACAATTGCGCCAATTTGATGACTTTCCACCACGCTGTGCTGCCTGCACCGTTTGCACACATAGTACAGCGCCTTAGTGACACATCGTGTTCTAAAAGGTGTTTAACTATTTTAATTCTCTCTCCATACCATTTTAAATTAGATTCAAAACCAAATAAACATCCAAAACAGTTCAAAAATTGGATACAGTTAAATCTAAGATAGTATTAATTTCGTCCCTGTGTCATTCTATTTTTACCAAGTGATATTTTAGTTTATATAAAAACCTTAAGTTGATTCCTTAAGATAATACCAAAGAGCCTGATATAGATGAAGTATGTAGGAAAATGATAGCAAGGGAGAGATGGGAGGAGCATATAGCACAGAGTGTGCAAGTGGGAGGAGAAGAGTGGTGGAAGGAGGCATTTTACGAAACTGACCCAGCCACAGGCTGGAAACAGTTGGTGATGATTATGATGATGACTTAAGTCATTATTATACAAGTCAACTAAACTTGTGATGACCCACCTTGGTGGCATAGCTAGCTAACGTGCTTGTATCATGTTTACCTAGATTGCCAATTACAATGATTGGCAATGCAGCTATTAGGATACACAGAGGATTTAGATTAGTTGGGCAAGTATAAGGGAGCTGTCACAAGAAACGGAGACATTTTACTAGAGACTAGTGAGGAAATAGTTTTAGAAGTGAACACTGAAAAGATTAACTATACGACCACACAGAGAACACTGATCGAGGATGATAATTTAGAGATTACTTTGGACATGTGATTTGACAGCATCAATGAGTTTAAATATTTAGGAACAATTTTAACTATCAATAACGATACTAGATTGGGAATTAGGAAAATAATAATAATAATACTCCATGAGTAAGTTGTTGACATCGCCCTTACTGTCCAGGAATGTAAAACTCAGAATATACAAGTTAATTTTACCGATAGTTCTGTATGGGTGTAACCTTGTTTCTTACCTATATGATTATATGATAAAAACAAACTTAGGGTGGTTGAAAATAAGTGACTTAGGAAGATATTTGGTACAAAAAGGAATGAGGCTACTGGAGGGGGGAGAAGGTTACATACTGATGAGTTAAATAACCTGTACTCATCACAATATATGTTAGGATAATCAAGTCTTGTATATTACAGTGGGCAGGACATGCAATGCAAATGGGAGATTCTAGATCCCTGTTCAGGGTACCGATTGGCAAACCCGATGGGAAGTGACCATTGGGAAGACCTAGACGCGGATTGGAGGATAGTTTTAGAATGGACTTGAAAGAGCTAGGATCTAATGAGGTGGACTGGACAGAACTAGGTCAAGATAAAGATAGGTGGCGTACTTTTGTAGGTGCGGCGATGAGCTTTAGAATTCCTAGTGTCATAGAATAAGTAAGAAAGTTTGTCTTATATATATATTCTTTAATTATTAAATGTTCAGAAAACTATATATCTGTTCAGCTTTCCAAGAGATTAATCATTAAAAAAAGCAATCTATTTATAACAGCGTGGATCTGAATAAAGTTTGGAAGCGGTGGAGCCGGCCAAAGTGGAAAGAGGAGTTGCAATAGAGTAACGAGAGTGTTTGAGGATAATAGCAGGGAGGGCAGAAGGACGGAGTGGGCATAAGAAGAAATATAAATGTAAAAGAATAATAGAAAATATGAATAATAACTAACTGTAACATTCTTACTTGTAATCTAATCATTATAACATTCAGTTAAGTGTTGAATTACTGGTCTAGGGTCTGGTGGTTAAGTTCATCCTGTAATTAATTATAGGTTCTGAACCAACAATAAGCAGTATTAGAGATCTAAAACAAATTTTGTTTGAAAAATTGAAAGGAATTTTTTTTTAAGGATTTGAGTCTTGAATTTGAAATTGTCTCGATTCCTCGAGTCTCAAATATCCCAAGGGATTCTAGATTCAACCCTAGTATTAAGAGTAGAATGTATCTAAGCTTACGGATGACATATTTGAACAACACTGACCGGACCATCTCTAGTTGATGTAGGTCTTACGTAAGCTCATATTTATATTGATAACATCTGGATATTTCATGTTTGGTTCCGAGTAGCACATGTGTGAATGTATCTTAGATGAACTGTTGTTTTCCTTACAGGCTGCTCGGCATCGACAAGCTGTTAAACTTTGTGGTCTCTGAATGGCTGCAAGACATCAAAAAGAACCAGTTGCCGAGTCTTCTGGGAGGAGTGGGCCCTATGCATGCAGTGGTGCAGCTATGTTAGTCATTTACATTTCACTGGGGCCAAAAGCTAGGTCCATTAATTTTTAGTCTTTGACTCATCTTGAATTCGTGATCGTTTAGGATATATTTGTATTCTGCTAGAATTATAAATGCAAGTCAGGGACTAATGGTTTTGTTTATGTGTCAATATCTGTTTTCTATGTGATATATTCATGGGAAATAATTGTAATATTGGTGGTAAGCGAGCTGCTGCCTCATGGCTGGCTCAGAATATCACAAGATCAGTTAGGGAATTGTTATACTCATGAAAGGTTTTTTAGAGTTAAAACCCGCCTCGGTGGCGTAGTTGGCTAACGCGCTTGTCGTGTTGAGCTTGACCGCTGAGGACGGGGAGATCGAGGTTCGAATCTCGGTTGGGGGAACTGGGGGTGGTTTTTCCTAAATGTTTTTCCACTCTCCCTCCACGCAAATGCGGGTTCACTTCCTCTAATTCAACCTTCCCAATTCCTAATCCATTAGAGTAATTAGTACTTAAAGCGTATAACCCGGACAGGCAGTAGGACGCGATGCTAAATATTATTATTATTATTATTATTATTATTATTATTATTATTATTATTATTATTATTATTATTATGAGTTAAAGATAATCATCTTTTTATGGATTTTCTTCAAACTAATTTTAACAAATCTTAGATTATTTATCATAAATGTATTTTAAAATATATTTAATAATCAGGAGGCCATATAGTAAAATTGGATTAAACTAAATTTAAAAATTGATAAAAGTAAGGAAAGATAAACTCAAGCAGGAAATACGATGTTAGGATCCATTGAAAAAACGAGTCATTATCCTTTCTTCTCTCTTCTACAGTATAGTAGAAAAAGTCACACACCCACATATTGAGACAGATTTTTTTTTAAATTTTGGTCTTAGAATTCATACAAATTTAATCTAAATTGAGTTGATAGCCAAAATATTGTTTTTCGACATATTTAACTACCACTCTGGATTATACATACACACACACACACACAATAAAATTACACAAATATTTTAAGGATTATAAAAGTCGAATCGAAAGAAAAGATACCCAAAATTATGAGAATGTAGAACAAGAAATCATCTAGATACGGACCCAGACTACACCTGGTTGAGATTTGAACTATGGCCTGATCATCGGCAATCCAGTCTAAAGCGAGAATTACAAGTTAGACAACGGAGCCAGCGATTCTGGCAACCAGCTTGTGTCATTTCAACAATGTGTACACCACCCTAAGTCCCTCGGTAATGAAACTTCACACTTGAGGATATGGGACTAGGCCAAAAATAATCTCAAGATAACTAGACAACCCTCCAACCACAAACTTATGTGAACCTCTCTCGTTTACTTGCAATTAGCAATTGTTTCTACAATTTTATCACAATAATAAGCATACTAAAACAATTTTAGACAAATAAAAGATTACTTCTCAGACAACTACTGTAAACTAGTAGTAGTCCCTCCAGTTTTAACAACTACTGTCACCTTGTAGCAGTCCCTCCAATTTTAACAACTACTGTAAACTAGTAGTAGTCCCTCCAATTTTAACAATACTGTCACCTAGTAGCAGTCCCTTCAATTTTAACAACTACTGTAAACTAGTAGCAGTCCCTCCAATTTTAACAACTACTGTAAACTAGTAGTAGTCCCTCCAATTTTAACAACTACTGTAAACTACTAGCAGTCCCTCCAATCTTAACAACTACTGTCACCTAGTAGCAGTCCCTCCAATTTTAACAACTACTGTCACCTAGTAGCAGTCCCTCCAATTTTAACAACTACTGTAGATTAGTAGCAGTCCCTCCAATTTTAACAATACTGTCACCTAGTAGCAGTCCCTCCAATATTAACAACTACTAGCAGTCCCTCCAATTTTAACAACTACTGTAAACTAGTAGTAGTCCCTCCAATCTCAACACTTACACAATAAGGGGATTTAGAACCTACTCTTCTAATTACAGTGAAATACTTATTTCAATACTTCACTAAAAATAAAACTAGGAACAGCTATTGCCATTCAAATTTTATTGTTAATATGTTATCAAATTCACTAGTACAGCTACAACTTTATTTACAACATCTGTATTTTGTTATCTCTCCCAAGCCATGAGTGATATTGTGTTTTCAGTTCAAGGTATTCGAGACCTATTTTGGTTACCTATAGAGCAATATCAAAAGGACGGTCGTATTATCCGAGGTTTGCAGCGAGGAGCAAACTCCTTCACTACATCAACAGCAATGGCGGCACTCGAGCTCACCAATAGAATAGTGCTGGCAATCCAAGTGAGTAGAATCCTCCTTACACAAGGACATTGTACTTATCTATAGGTAGATTGCGCCACCATCAAGACAAGAACATCACAATTAGCGCTTATTGCCGCAGGGAAAATATGGAAAACCATAAGTCGGGGAATATTAAACTGCTAAGTTAATCGGTTAAATGTGAGGGTATATTCCAGCCAATCACGGAAAATGGCTTATTTGTCACTCTAAGAAAGAGGAATGAATGTCTTAGTCGCCCGCTTCGGTTGTTGCGTGCTCTAACGCGCTACTCTCGTGTTGGACTATACTGCCAAAGACAAGGGTATCGAGGTTTTATCCTGGTTGGGTGCACTGGGGGTGGTTTTCCACTCTCCCTCCATACAAATGTGGGACCATTTCCTCTAAATTAGGCGTTCCTAATCCCCAATCCATTGTTGTAATCAGTTCATAGGTGTAGAACCAAAACGGGTCATGAGACTTGATGCTAAAAAAAAGTCTTAGTTATATCCTATTTAAAAAAATTGAGTAATTTGAGGGTTTTTTTTAAACATATTTTTTATAAAGCTCAACATAGGTTTTGGACAGAGAAATTTTGATTTTTAAATCAGAAGAAGGTCAAGGAACTTAATTTCTGAGATTTTGTGTCCACCTAATGGGCACATGTATAGAGATAACATGGCTGCTAGAGTCCTATTGAGAGTAAAATATTATTTATGTTATGAATAATTATGTACACATAACACCTTTTTTTTCACTACTATGATATAACATACTTTCATAAAGCAGTAATTCTTAGTGGCCCTGAGTCAGCAATACAAATATAGCCCTGTCCTCGACTAACAGGTTAACTAATGATCTGAGATAGTGACCAACATTGCGACATTTACTCATTAGTTAAATATGTTAGCCTTATCTTTATATACTATATGTAGATATGAACAATTAATGATTAAGAATCTGTGTTTGTGTTTATAGATACTCAAACTTATTTATATTCTCGTTGAAGAATGTTTCAGTCTAATGCACTTTAGAAGGTTGTGACAAATGTCAAACTATCTGACATCATTTTACTTGAGCTATTTGATAACTTATAAACTTCAGTTTTACAAATTGAAAACTCTCCGCGAACTGTTATTTTCAATCAATAACGACAAAAGTTTCTCATGTTCCAAGTCATCATTGAAACATGTGGCATTCTAATCCATTGTTGTATAATATGTAGGCGCTATGTTGATTTACATCTGACTGGTCTCTAATGTTCACTAAAACTTTGATATAACCAGATCCCACCGGTTTCAACCTGATATAACCTTCTCTTTCTCTGTCCTTTGCTTACAAGGCATACTTACTCTAGTCATCGCTATATCAACCAAAAATAATCCATATATTTACATTTGAGTGATGAACCGCTAGTTGCAGAAAGGGCCCCGAAGATTGCTGTTATGTGTTTAATGTGTTTCACTTGTGAACTTTAAAGACCACATTTTTCTGATATATGTGTATGCCTTGCCCTTCTATGTCTATTAGATTCAACAGTGTGACGCTTTTTTTTAAAATTTAAATTCAACTTATATCATAGTTAATCTAACTTACCTAAATCATTCTTTTTTTTTTAGTTTGTTGATTAGAATTGAGTCTTTATTTCATTATTTATATCATATTTGGAAGAAGGTACAGGAAAGGTGGATAGAAACATATAAAACGGAGACAAACACAATATGGCCTTTACAATGAAAAGAAGAACACAGTTCACACTTTACACTGCTGCCAATGGATATATATATATCTCTTTTGTAGTTATATAATTTTTATTAATTTCATTTCCCAATCTTTTTGTATATAATAATATTGTTGCGTAACATCATTTATTCCAGACTACCGCAGAAATGGCCTATGACATGGTTTCTCCCGGTCCAAGTGTTCGTCGCCGGTCCAGAGGTTATAAAGGGAAACGACGTAACTACAACCAGCCCTCGGACTTTAGAGAAGGCATGGCCAATGCGATAATGCTAGTCAGAGAGGTGATTTTTGTTTCATTAATAAAAAAATATTATGTTTGCCTTTATCAACAGAATTAAAATGTTTGTGTTTTCATATTTTTCAACTTAAGTTTCTTTGCTATTTAAGGTATTCATGAAGTTTTTTTAAAATTCTGACATAACTTAACTAACCAGCCTAAGGTTGCAGGTTAGAATGGGGGGGGGGGGGCGGGAAAAATNCAATGAATCGTAAAAGATTTAAATTATAACCAAACCCTGATTCTAACCTCTGCCTCCTGAATCCTAGATGGGCACAACACAGAGAAATGAAGTTAAGGCAACTGGTCGTGTGATTTGTATATGGGTCAAATATATATGTATATATCTTAATCTTCATTTAATTTAAGAATCTTGAATTGTATTCCTTAGAAAATGTAAATAGTAACCAAATGTTAACATAATTATTTTGTTACATTGCAATATGATTGTTTTCAAGTTTTCCCCGTAGTGGTTTTAGGATAATCCACCAATAAGTAGCATAATAACTTTAAAACAAATCCTAATATTCTTTTTCATCTTCAAATTTTAAATAACTTACAGGATTGGAACATTACTGACCCAGCCCACATGCTGGCAAAAATAATGGATGTAAAAAAAAAGAGATTGAAAGGATTCATCTCTTAGACGCTCGGCAATATATTATATTGAAATTATTATTTTGTGTAGATTATTGTTGTAAAAGAATCATCAATCATAAAAAATTTGAAAATTACAATATATACTATAACAATAACCAATATGTCAAATCTGCCATTGGATTTGTTCGCTACGATTCCAAAGTGAATGCCTTTCAAATGCACAAAGATAATAGGTCAGAGGCTAGTAATTGCATATTAGTGCTCATGCTGACACAAATATCATTTAAAATAAGTTCACCATTGTATTTTGAAAATCTTAGTGTTCTTAACTAAGCCTAATACTTTATTTAACATTCACCACAGACAATCTAAATTGTTATTTTGACATTTAATAAACACATTTTAAGTTTCCCTTTTCAAGATTGATCTTTAAATTTTGATGATTAAGTTTGTCACCCTCATGGTATAAAACACCTATTGTTATATATAATTTTAATTTTCTTTTATATATATATATATATATATATATATCACATACCATAACTAGAAATATTCTGTAATTTTGGAAAATACTTATATTGAGTTTCAAAATATCAAGTTAATATTTAAAGTTAACTATTCCTAAACCTAGGGGTGTGCGAAACTTCAACATGGCTTTGAAACGAATATCAGCTTTGCCAATAAAAATATAAAAGCTAAACTACTCAGTTTATGTTCAATTATAATTATTCTGAGCTGTTATGTGTGTTACATCTCATATTCATATGGACAAACGACTAATTGGATTGGAAGTTGTATCTGATTAAAATAAAATATTACAAACACTTGGGCAGTAAAACATTTTCCAAGTGATCTTAGTGAATAAAGTTATATAAATAACTACAATAAAATAATTTTTCAATTTCAAAACAACTAACAAAAAAAATATTTAAAGTTAAATTTAGCTTAGAGAAAATTGTATGTCTGCTTTGAGTTTGCTTCAAATTGACAAAGCGTACTTGGCACATCCCCCCTGCCTGAGATAATTTCTTTTTGTGCATCTTTTGACCAGTTTAAACCAGTTATAAGCCTATTCATATATTTACGTTAGTTAATGTTTATATTGTATGTTTGTGTCCAGGGTCTAGGGGAAACGGCGCAGACAATCGTGCGCGTGGCCAGTGAAGAGCACGAACAGAAGGGTGTGTCTGGTGCTGTAGGAGGCGTGCTGCGCCAGATTCCTCCCACAATGGTTAAACCCATCATCCTCGCTACAGAGGCCACGTCCAATGTTCTGGGGGGAATGAGAAGTCAACTTGCACCCGATGCTCGACGAGAAGCAGTCCACAAGTGGAGGACTCAAGATTAGCAGTATTAGTTTCACAATGGTCGCAACTCGGGACAAAGCTCTGGTAAGAGAATGTCTTGTTGTCATCAGAAGAGAATTAAAATACTAAATTACCTTCTCTGGCAGTTGTAAAACACTCGAACATTATGTCAAAATAACATTGATTTATAATAAATATCTAGAGTCTTCATCTTTATTACGATATTCTAATTTGTGTTCTTCAAAGTTTGTGAATTTATTCTCTTGGACCTAGGGGGTGTTCAACTCAAAGACTGTCATTTATTGTTCTCTCAGCTTTTGTATATTGACTTTATTTGTGTGCTATATTTTACATGAAAAGGGGATTTTATATACCTGTATATATTATATTGAAAAGAAGTTACACCAACTTAAATATAACTTTTAAAAAGTACGTGTTTAATGTTGCTTTATTTCATACAGAATGTTTTTGAACATTAGTAATACATAATGTACCCATCTTACCTTTTAATAAATGTGTTAAGTATTGGAATGCTTTTTGTGAAAGTTTAGGAACAGTTTTAATCCAGTGCAGGTCATCTAATGTCACCAAACATCATCATAATCATCAACTGTTTCCAGCCTGTGGCCGGGTCACTTTAGTTAAAAGCCTACATCGGTGGTTTAGCTATAGGGTCGCGACCTCATTGGGCCTCAACATGCAGTTTGGTAAGAGTTGTTTTTGTTTCGTAAAGCTATCAGTAATCACTTTATTGTGAATAATAATGGCATGCTCTCTGCCTAGCTACGCTTCTGGCATTCATGCATTCTTTCCTTCAATCATTCTTCTCCTATCTCCTTCTATCATCTTTTTCTTAGTTTTCCTCGCTGTCTTTTTCCTACCTACTTAATTTCCACATTAATTATCTTTGAAATTTTCTCTTTCTCTATGTTCATTACGTGACCATACCATCTCACCCTTGCTTCATCTACTATCTCCTATACTAAACATCCTGATTATGTGACCATACCATCTCAATCTTGTCTCCTCTACTATCTCCTATACTAAACATCCTGATTATGTGACCATACCATCTCCCCCCACTAGTAAGTTTCCTCCTTCACCTATAATGTCCAAGTCTCGTGGAATCATTAGCTTGGTGGGGGATTTATGCACTGTCGCAAACAGAATGTTTCAATACATGTTTGTTGCCAGTATATTCTCTAAATCTATAGAGGTTGTTTAATAGTGGTGAATATAGCTCTTCACCATAATAGCCATCCCTCCTCCTCTTCTATCCTTTTTATCATTCTGATAACTTATCTTCTTGGTTGGTTTTAGGTTCATTTTGTTGATGAAGGCTACATTAACAGTGTATGGTTGATGAAGGCTACATTAACAGTGTATGTCTTGACCCGGTCTTTGAATTCCTTTGCCTGCAGCAGGAGACTGTTTGCATTCCAGATGACTCATAATTGACCTTTATGTATTTTCCTGTTATTAAAAGTTATCCTTATCATAAAATTAGTCATTCACTCTGTCTAGAAGTATCATTAATTTCTCAAGCTTGTCTTGAGTTTGCTTACATTTCTTCAGATATGACCTGAAGTGTGCAAGGAAAAGGAAGCCAAGTATGTTGATATAAGAAGTGGCTGTTAGTTGATAGGTTTGAATTGCTGCATGTTAAGATCTGTTTAGATTTGATGCTACAATGTTTATTAAGCTTGGATATTCTTGTCTCATCTGTTGTGCAATCCTCTCTCTTTCTAGTTGTTTTAAGTGAACCGATCCCACACCACAGTTGGCCGTGTGGCTGCCCTGACAATTTATGCAATTTGCAGGAAACGTCCTCTCTTTCTTGCTACATTCCGAGTTCAGTTGGGGATTGAGGCATTTGACACATTTTAGTGTATATTCACAATTATTTTTGGACTGGTTCTGTTATCTGCTCTTACTATCTCTCTTTCTTGGCCTCCCTTGCGGTCTTTTCCCCACATACTTCATTGCCTACATTTTATTTGGCGTCCTCTCTTTTTCCATCCTCATTACATGACCAAACCCTCTCAGTCTTGCCTGCTCTACTATCTCATGTACTCCCTGTACCCCAACTCTTTCCCAGATAACTTCATTCCTAATCTTGTTTCTCCTCGTGACAGCTAACATGGCCTCCACTCTCCTGGTCTCTCTTACGTCCCATGTCCAGGTTTCTGCTGCATAAGTGACATTGGGGCGGGGGGGAATGTAGTACTCCAATATGGCTCTATTGTGGTTTATGTAACTAACACCAAAAATCTTTGGAGGTGATTCATTTCTTGAGATAATGCCATGAATATTGGCAATAGCTTAATCTCTTGCAGGTGGTTTCAGTGTCTCCACAACCTATCAACCAGTCCCCACAAATTACTAACCACTCTCCACAACCTATCAACCAATGTCTACAATTATCAACCAGTCGAGTAGGTCCGGCCCCATCTTAGCAACAGTAAACAACCATACCTTGGACACTGCCACCAACCCCTCCTTGGCCACTGCCACCAGCTCCACCTTGGCCGCTGCCACCAACCCCACTTTGATAGGAGCAACCTGGCATATCCTGGTATTGGTAACGACAGTAGTAAGTGCCAGACTATATTCGATTCACCAGAAATGAAAATATTTAATGTTGTGACTAAGTATGTGACGTATGACAGTGACGTCAAGGAGAATGATTTTGTATTACGTTAATATGGGAGTGACGTCACAAGAGAATTACATTTAATAATTGAATAAAATCAGTTTTAATTGAATTAAAATATTCTGTGTCGTCATAAGATTTTGACGTATAACAGTGACGTCTACTAATTGAATAAATCAGGTTTGAATGAATTATTATATTCTGTGACATCATTAGAGTGTGACTTAATGATTAACGGTAAGTGGAGTACCTAGAGCCAGTAGATTAGCTTGAGTGCACATTATATGTCCATGACAAACGGTACACCTGAGACCGCGGTGTTTGGGAGGTGGTACACACGTCACCATGACGTTTGGTGGGTGGTACTATTGTGACCGTGGCGTTAAGGTGGTGATTCTGGGAAATAAGGAAAAGAGTGGAGGGGTTAACGCCATTGAGACGTGTAAATAATGGCAAGTGGCGTCGAATGGGACGTTCGGCAAACGGTATTGTGACCATGCCGTCTGGGTGGTGGCCATCATTTGTTTATATTTTTATCTAAGGCTAATGACGTTAATGTACATTTATTAAATAATGGTTTTATAAATTTCCAGACATTGATAAACGTCCGTGAGAGGTCACAATTTTTTTTAAGACATACACTAAAAATAATAGTAAAAATAAAACATGTGTTTCAATAATCGTATCTACATAGTGATGACTCTTTTTTCTGGCTTATGAACAAGTTTAAATAGTTTTGTGAATATACTGACTGTATTTCAATAATCGTATCTACATAGTGATGACTCTTTTTTCTGGCTTTATGAACAAGTTTAAATAGTTTTGTGAATATACTGACTGTGTTTTTGACACAACAAATATGTTTTTATTGTTTTAAAAAAGTTTTATGATGACATACTCTAGTAGTTTCCCTTGAGTGTTCACTCTATGTACGAGACTTATGACAAATGATATGTGTGTGGTCATGTTGTATGGGTTGGTGGAACCATTTGTTTAAATTTTTGTTTGATGACTTAGGTTACAAACATGATCCACAGAGTAAAGTGGAAACATTCCTGAATGTTTGTAATTAACGGTAATTGTTGTCGTTATAGTAAGTAGCCGTGTTCGTGACATATGTAATAAGGTAATGTGGACATTTCTATCTAAGGTTAATGACCTTGTTATACATTTACTAAATTATGTTTATAAAAAGTCATTGATGAATGTCCTAGAAAAGTCGCCATATATCCAAGACATATATTAAAAATAATATTTATCCTAAAAACCGGGATAGGTTGTCACAAATGTAGGTACACCATCAATTTCAGTTTGAGTCCCGGTAAGGTTATCTTTCCTAAATATTTTAAATCAATTATTCAATGCTAGTTAGTGATACATTCACAAAGGCCAAGTTGTATTTCGTTAATCTAAGGTCCGTAGTCGTCATTTTATTTAGTATATGATACATGTCAGTAGGTATATTAATAATTAAATGATATTGATTTCTAGTTTCCATCTAGCTTGATGCGGGTACGTTTCCACTAAAATGTTGTATTTTTCTGTGTTGTACAGTATGGAATTATTAATCAATTTATCTTATGTCTTTTGAACCTTGATAAATAATAATATGAAAGTTGTAAATTAGCTTAGTATTTTATATACAAAAAGATTGAATTAGAAAAAAAACCTTTTCGGGACTAATAGTTGATAGAATAATCTTGCCTATATTATTAGATAAACTTAACATCCAGTGAACGAATATTTGTTTAGCACTGATTTTGTAACTCAACAGTTTTTGAGACAGTGTAATACATTATCCTAGTAATTTATATTAATTATTAAATGTTTGGTAAGTGTATATATGAATTAGGTTAAGTTAGGTTGTGTAAAAGAAAATATATAAATAAAAACCCAAGCAAGGCTTATCACAATTTATTCATTTTAAATCTAGTCATTTATATACTTGCGTTCCGTGTACAATATTTTCATTTGGGGAAAAAAATATGTTTTAATAAATTAATGGTACAGAACTGCGCACGTACTTTCTCACTCTATTTATTTTTTTAAACTCGTAATATGTGAAACGAAATAAGACACTAGCAAACCTGAGTAACAAGTGCGCTATACCTACGTAAAATATTTTTTACTCTCGGTTTCAAATTTTAAGAATCTTACTTTTAAATAATTAAAATCCTCATTTGTATATTTGGACCAATAAAAAGGGTTAATAATGGGTCCCCCAATAGTCAACTCTTCGTATTAAAATTTTGACTTTCGTTTAAAACTTTCGATATTTTATTAGGTGTTGCACATCTTATGATTATCGAATCGCTATTAAATTCCTCATTTATAAATTTTGAGCAATAAAATATTAACTATTGATTCTAAAACAATATAGATCATTGCTGTACTAACATTCCCCCCAATAGGTTAAAGAGAAATTAATATCATATTTTTGAGAGACTTACTTATTCACCAAATCTATGGTATTAAAGAATTGTTTCGTTAAATCTTAAGGGGGAAGTCCCACCAAATATCTAAGAAATGTGTACTACTAACCTCCTTAAATCTGATGGTGGTTATTATTTAATGG
Source organism: Timema douglasi (assembly GCA_901482245.1). Classification (NCBI taxonomy): domain Eukaryota; kingdom Metazoa; phylum Arthropoda; class Insecta; order Phasmatodea; family Timematidae; genus Timema; species Timema douglasi. Next base: position 25,958 of record CABEEJ010005167.1, read on the forward strand.
CTTTATAAATTTTTCTCTTATTAAAATAAAGGTTGTTTGTTTCAACAAATTTATTTTTGTTTCTGTAAATCTAACCATTAAGAAGATATAAATTATTGAATTTAAACATTTTAAAATCATTTTTAATATGTTTCTTCCATAATTACGCCCCAAATATTTTTTCAAAAATTTTGATGTTTCTGTTTTCAAAAATATTGTTTCTTTGGCTATTTCCTGAATATTTTAGAATTTTATTTAAAAAATTTAATGAATAATTTGAACAAGGGTCGTATTTAATAAAACTATATTTATTAATTCAAAATAAACTTAAGAAACTATGTCAATAATTATTATTTCACCCCCTCCATGTTTTAATACCCTTTCACTTGAACATTTCTCTGAAACAGCACATCAAGTGTTGTATTTTTTTTTAAAGAGAATATTGTTGATTTCCAAGACGAGTCTACCAGCCGGTTGCTGTGTGTGTCTCTTGAAGCCATTTCCTCCACTAATCAACGACCCATTAGCTCCCCTCACAGTTCCAAGAGGGTTTGTTGCAACTGACGTCCCAAACTGGCTTTCAAATATACATTCTTCAATGAGAATAGTCCTAATATTTTTGTTTATTTTTGCTCTAAAATTCAATATATTTTTAGTAGTATTCTTTTATATAAATAGTATATGCGCGAATAGTTTTTCTTTTCTTTTGTGTTGATATATTTGTGATAGTTTCAAACAAATCTACCAAATTTCACTAATAAAACAAGTTTGCGACTTCTGTGCTGGGGGTCCAGGGTTCAATCCTGCCACTTGTACAATATAAATAGCTTCGGCTATTTGATTATTAAATATGCAAGCTCTTACAATTATAATAATTGTACAAGTGGCAGCATTGAGCCAACTACCGAGTCGAAGGTGGCTGTGTTATCTGATAGCTCGTGATCTTATTAGAATTAAATATTTGTAGCCGACGATTTCCGCACGTCTTTCACAGACTCTGCCTTAAAACATGAGTGAAGACTGACCCTGGGCACGGGACAATTCCTGGATAGCTCAGTGGTTAGAGCATTGGCGTACTAAGCCAAAAGTCTTGGGTTCAATTCCCGTGTCCAGGTGTCAATTTTCAAAATATTATATTAATTAGTGCCTAGAATGTTACTTTACAAAGAAAATAACTTCTAGGCCTAGCAATAATATTATATTTTATAAATCATTCTTTTTTAAGGAATTACAAACAAGAGACACTGGTTAACAACATTCAAAATTAAACTTTAATGCAATCATGTTAGTAAATTTTGGTTCTTAGAAAATAATGTTTTAAATTTAAATTGTATGTGCATTCTTTAAAATATTCAATAACATTAGTTTGATCTAGTCCTTTGTTAGTATGTTTAACTCCATTTCCAATCTTTCTATTAAATTTTTATCCAGAGTAATTAATCATATTCTAAATATTAAAAGGGAAATAGACTACTTTCAAAATTAATTAGACAATTGCCTTGTATTCAAAATATAATAAGCGTTTTTTAAGTGTGTATTTTTAATAAAGCCCATGTGTTTTTTTTGGGGGGGGAGGGGGGGTCTGAATAGAATTATAACAACCCTGTAATACTAACTACTTGATTTAATTATATGCAATTGTAACAAAGAGCTATTGCATTCATATTATTTACGTTTACATTTTTATCTTTATTTTTAACTTTTATGGTTGACATGACTTGATCTAAAATTTATTTGATCTTTTTAATGTATTTATTTACTTTTTCAATTACACTTTTACATACCGTTGTTTGATACTTGTAAACAATAGGAAACCCCAAAAACAACATTACTCAAATCATTACTTAAATCTTATAGTGTTAAGACTTCATTTCAACATTAGTTAATCACTAACTTCCAATACTTAATATAAATATTTTTAATGATTAAACACTATACAAAGATTTTGTTTATTAATAAATAGAGAAGTGTTTAGTTTGTCATTGGTTTTATTTATAGTTCTTTCCCTAACGCTAAAGGACTGGACTTAGTAAATACTATGTGAATTAAACACACATGGAAATGTATTAACTTTTCACAATTGTTTTGTAAGGTATTGTAAAATGCTACTTAATATAATTTATATTTTTGTTGTCTTTAGGTTGAGTATACTCTAAATTTGATTGTAAGAAGAGTAAATGACTGTCACAAACGTTAGTAAAACTACATTGATTTATTCATAGCTCAAGTAATGTGAGTTACATCTTTAACTTTCGATAGATATTAAATAGGCTTATCTTTAAAATAATAATTAAGTAAAATGCCATAAACGTTGAACACCAGTTTTTAATGTATTTATTTGTATTTTCTAAACCTGTTCTTCCTACAAGAATTAGAGTAAACCTGGCCAAAATCAGTGGAGAGTGGTTTTCCACTTCATAGATTTCACATTTCTTTTTTTTCTTTTTTTCATCCTAGTCAGAAGTATGTTGGTGCATTTCCTATAAACAATCCTCCTTAATTTTAAATTATTATAAGTAAAATCCTTGTATATAATGTTAATGTAAAAATAAATTGTTTTTAACCAAAATAGTTTTAATTTATTAGACCTTTTATTGATGATTAATAATATACTATATTGTACAAGTTTACAAACGGAAATAATTCTGAATGAGCACCACAACAACTATGTATCATTTTGAAATAGAACCCCAGCTTTCCAAATATGAGCTGAGAAAAAAAATTGGAAACCAACCCTCTACTTTCTTTGTCTCAGTATTTTATTGTTTACCAAGAGTTGGGCATTGTTGAGGGAATCTATTTTTGGAAAGAATGTATACCTGCCAGGGAGTAAACCCTACAGGGACGAAATGTCTAGCTGTACACAAGTTGAATTAACAGGGGGGGTGGGGGGGTGATGGAATTGAAGTTTTCTACAAGTACAAAGCATAGCGGATTTGAAACAAAATAGAATAAATGGGGGTTCCCCTTAAGTATTAGTAGTGGGGTTGACCAGATAGTACTCTGCGCTGATAGGCTGTATTTGGTCATATGACCACGCCCCCTCACTCTCTGATTAGGTGTTGGTTTTCCCACTCCCCTAAACCCCTTGCTCACTGATTGGTTGTTGGCTTTCCCCCTCCGCTGACCCCATCACTCTTTGATTGGCTGTTGGCTTTCCCACTCCCCTAACCCCCTTGCTCTCTGATTGGTTGCTGGCTTCCCCCTCCGCTGACCCCGTCACACACTGATTGGCTGTTGGCTTTCCCCCTCCCACCTTTCAAGTGTTTCAAAGTTGTTTATTTTTGTCGAAACTTGTTTATTTTTCTGAAACTTGTTTTTTATGTGTGCTCATTGGTTTTTTATGTCTGGGTAGGATTGGGATGGGCGATGGAGTTTATTTTATTTATTGGAGTGCAGTACAAGGCATCGGGTTCTCCTCCCTCGACATCGCTGAATAAAGAGGGAACACGCAGCATGAAGCTTTCTCGATAGCCGAAGAGCGTAGTGTGAGAAATGTTTCCCAGTGTCACAACCCCTACCTCTTTCCCCATCTACGTGGTAATGGGTTTTTTCCTGGTGATGTTGCAACTAGAGAGCATTGACACAACTCTGGTTATGCGCAATCAGGGGCTTCGTAATCCTCAATCAGTGTATTTAGTGTACACCAGTGATTTACTATTTTATATTCAATTTTACAAGATCTAAAAAATATAAAGTTATATCGTGGATTCCCTGGATGATCTAGCGGACCCCCTGGACGAGCCTTGTAAACCCCACTTTGAAAATGTCTGATCTAAGCTACTATCACACGTAGAAGGCACTGTAAACACTTTTAATAAATAAACCATTTAAATTTGTATACAACCTCTTCTTCAGTATGCTTGGCCGGGATCCCAGAACCCTGATATCTAAGTCACCTGCAAATTCTAGAAGACAAGACCCATTTGGCCGCTTGTCACGGGTACGATTCATATAACCCTTACCTGGTGAGGCAACGGGATTTAGAGGGGGCCTAGGAGTGTAGGTCCGGGGCCTTGTCGAGGATTGCCTAGGTCATCCAAAGAGGGCTCTAAATGAAACAAATATTTTGCTATTAGACACTTTGTTGACGTCTCCAGTGTGTTATTGTGTGAATACACATTGAATCTAAATGAACGTATCACTATAAACGAGATTCAAATAAACTTATTCCAAAGCCTTATGAATACTCACTGAAAGGTTAACAAGTCACATTAAAAAAACAACGAAAAATCCAAGCGATAAAGTTTGACTTTGATTTTAATATATGTATATATGTTCAAAGAAAAAAGTTGATTAAACCCTATTTTCATACGTAGTCAAATGTTTATATTCTCAAAAACTCAGTATTAGTCATTCAAAGGTAGGCAAACTGGATCGCCACAAAATATACAAATAAATAAAGATTAAAGAATTGACAACAATCAGATTTTTTCAAATAAAATATAAATTTATTAAACAAGAAAATTAACCCTCACAAAGTCTAAACTAAAGGTCCATTAAAGAGTTCTATGAATATTCCAAATTTACCTGTTCAATAGCAAACAGGAAGATTTGATTTAAATGTAGAAATTACCACAATATCCTCAACATCCAATTTTCTCTAAACTCATTTCCAAGTTTCAAAAGATTGTACAAGCTCAGGGGTGTCAATCGATACGTTCCCTCCTTCCTAGGATTGGGTGGCAATTGAAACGTTACCTCTTGTTCATGCTCACGATAGCGCCCCATTTCGTCCCACGTCTTACGTAAATAGTCAGATTTTTAAATGTAATTTTAATTCATTAATACACTTTTAATTTAGATAATTTTGTTTTATACATATCCAAAAACTATTTAGCTCTTTTTTCAAAATATTTTTAGATTATTTTATATAATTATTACTTGGATTGCTATGGATTCTAGGTATCTCATTCGACCTTGAAAGGGGGTTCTCTCTGATGATAAAAGAAATAACCAGTTTGAAATTTGAATTAATCATATGATTAATTCAAATTTCAAACCGGTTTTTTCTATACGTATGGGTACTATATTATAGTGCCCATACGTATAGATAAAATTATGTACAGTTTATTGAAGCAATTATTCAACATATTATATACGAGTACCCTACACACTACTTATCTTAAAAGTTAGCAAGATTTATATTATGAATTACTAGCAATCCTGCATGGCATTGTCCGTGACCCCTTTTGGCATAAGAATTATAGAGACATCCCTCCCTCCCCTATAGTGCCCGTATCTCTGAAAGGTAATTCTAAAACAGAAAATATTTTCTCCAAAAATTTGTTTAAAATATAATTAAAAAGATAATTGAAAATCTAAAAATCCTGCTTCGAGGTGCTATCGTGAACCCTATCCCTAACCCTAAAACCTAACTATTAGGGTTAAAATACAAAAAGAAAAAATTTAGTCAACAAAAAGAAAGAGTGTGCTTAGTGAGTAAAGAATATAGTAAAACCTGGGCAAGAAACCAAAGCCCAGAACACGCAATTTGGAACAATTGCGTAACCCGTCCCCACGGTCAACATCAACAATATATAAACATTCCCCTAATTCATTCACCAAACTAATATTTTAGAAGCGGGATATAGTTATACCTAAGGATAAGTAAATACAGGAAAAATATAGTAAGTAGAAAAGATTCACAAAATGGGTTGTTTATTCGATATTCGAAAAAGATATGAACAACAGTTAATATAGAAAATCCCAAAAAGGGGAGAAATAATGTATAAAATATTTTGTGATCACAATAGCATGGTTTCATTAGAAGAGCGCATTAAATATTTTAGCGATCACCCATCACTAATTTACGTTAACAAAAACACAAAAGATGCGTACTTGTTAGCCAGGAAAGAACAATATAAAGCTTATGAATTAGATCTCCGCGAAATACTCATATTCTTTACATAAAAATCAAACTTATTTATATCATTATCTTTACATCTCTCCATCCCGACAAAAGGGAAAATATGTCTTACGTCGACTTACCCTAGACATAAAACTATCAAATTTCTTATATTGATTATAAAGTTAAGCAATCCACATTTTAGTTGCCAAAGCTCAAAAAAATTACTATCAATAAACAAAGTTATTATGGCGGTTGTTAATAACCTCTAAACTAGCGCTGATGCTGCTCAATAAATTAAGTTCATAAGTAAATATTGGAGATAATAACATCAATAGCGCCATTTTCTAGTCAGAGTCCAATAACTCAAGGTCATTTCAATTGAGATAAATTTTAAGTCCAAAAGAAAATATTATTAACAACATCGATAGCGCTGTTTTCTAGTTAAGAGTTCAATAAATCAAGTTCATTAAGCCAAAAAAGAATTTTGAAACAGAAGAAAAGATTTCATGCAGAAAAAGAATTTTGCTTACATTTGTTTTTAATCTCCGAAGCCTGAGCTTCCCCTAGTGATTATCGAAGCCAGTCCAAGAGTGCTTATCCACTCGCACGGCCACTCTTTTATATGATTTTAGCACAGTCCACAGAACATGGAATGATGGGATCACGAGGGGAGGAAAACCAAAGAACATAAATAAGGGGGGGGGGGATTTCACACGCTTCTAGAATGGAGTAGAACGAACTAGAGACTGGCTGAAGAGTATCTTCTTTTCTACTGAAGGTCTTTGGTCTGGGAATGTTTGTAACTGAGCGTGGAATTGGCGCCGCCTCAGTATCTTGTTGTCAGTCGTGTTCGGGCGTGTGTGTATCGGTGGGGTGAATCGAGTGCGTAGTCGGGCCAGCAGCAGTCGGTGTCCGTGCAATTGGGTAAGTCTGTTTGTTATTGACTTGGGTATCGCTTATTTGTGGCTAACGCTACAATTGGAACCATATTTAGGAAATTTTGAGATATTTTACTTTGAACTTATATCAGACATGCAACTAGTCTTCTAAAATCGCCAAGTTTAAGGTGCCACCGTTTCTATATTTGAAATTGTGGCACGAGCACACTTGCTGGTGTAGGTAGTACTAGGTACCTAACCCAACCCTACATAGTCGTAGAACCTGGATCCTCTGGAAATTTTGATATATTTGACCTTGAACTTATATCACACATGGTCTTATACACTACATCTACATCTACATTAAACGAAAATTTTGGTAAAAAATAAATTTACTGATATCGACCTAAACAAATTGGAATAAATTACGATGTATAAAAATGGTTATATTAAGGTAAATTATAGAGGAAATACGGTGGCTCACAATTTGTCGGGGTGAAAATTAGAGCTGGTTGCTCTTAGGCACAAATAACAAATTAAGGTGAATGTATCCTCTTTCATATCGTTGTAAGGTTTTCCCAAATAAAGTAAGTAGGGTTTTGTAATGTGTCCAGCGGCCGCACACATTGCACATGAACCAACTGAATGAACCTGATCTCTTACCTTCGCCAGAATATACACACAAATTAGTGATATTTTCGGATTCCGTTAAATTCCGGTTTTGGATAACTTTGCGTAAATGTTTAGGGTCAAAGTCTACATTGCATTCTATGTTCATTAATATGCAATGCACATGATATATTACATACATGCCGCAATTGTACGAATCAGACTGCTTGGGACAATATGGTGCTTCGTGCACTTACCATTCGCTTGTGTCCAATTGTTCTCTACAGGCTTTATTTCGCTCGGCCAAGAACGATAAAAAAAAGGGCTAAAACTTTATTTCCTTCTTTTTCATTATACGCCATATAATTAAAGATGTACACATGTTTTCCCCCTATACTTACTACCATTAGACATCAATGTGTACCATCCAGGTTGTAATGCAGCAAAAGCCAAACCTTGTTCGAAATTGAAATAGAACAAAGTAAGTGTTTTGGACGTAAATTTAGTTTCTTGACAATGCGATAGAAAGGGCTTGCGCAATCCAAAACTGTCACGTCACCTCTACCGATTTCTTTAATGAACATTGCTGCGCACGCAACTATCAAGGTCGAACAAATCCTTGAGGAGCCCTTCAGATTTACATAAGATGTATTGAAAACTTTTACCACAATGTGGGCTGAATCTAACATTAGGTTAAAAATTCCAACAATGTGTTGAAAAGTTTCAATTTAACAAGAGTAATATGACACAGCTAAGAATAAACCATTATAATTTGAATTTTTATGGGGTGAATTGGCGTTTCAATGTTAGATGAATTTTTTTTAAAGAAAATTAATCTGCTGACCCTTCACCAGAGGATACTTCTATCGGTTGGGACCGAGAATAAATATAATTGTGCTCCTGTAAAATAGGTGCACCATCATTAGAAACCAAATGGACAAAACAATGTATATATTTGATTTGACGAACTAGTTTCCTTCAAAAGTTGAGGTACAAAATTTGTTAGAAAGGAAATAAATAAACAAGAATGACGTTTTATCCGCATTTCAAATATGTAGTCATCTACTAAATAGAAACTGTGGCACCTTAAACTTGGCGATTTTATGAGGCTAGCTTACGATAGCTCAAAGTAAAATATCTCAAAATTTCCAGAGGACCCAGGTTCCACGATTATGTAGGGTTGTTGTAGGTACCTAATACTACCTACACCACCAAGTGTGCTCGTGCAGCATTTTCAAATATAGAAACTGTGGAACCTTAAATTTGGTGATTTTAAATAACTATTTGCATGTCTAATGTGAGTTTAAATATTGTATTTTCTTAAAGTTCCCGAAAGAACAACATTTTCGTACCACAGATTAAAACAATTGTCTCAATTATGAAAATTTACATTAATTATGCTTATTAAATATATTAATCATTTACTTTTTAATACACTAATATATGGTTATAATTTCTTTGATTGAATTATTATTTTTTCCGTGGCGGTATCTATGATGTATTTTATAACCAATTATGCTCTCATGCGCTGTCTACGATTCTTTTTGGAACTATATTATATTGTTAGTTTTATTAACTTTTTCAATGTTGGATAAAAACTGTTAGTTTATTATGGATGTGGAGCTTTTCAGACCGCTAACACGATTAGATCTATTAAAATATTAAAACACCCCAATAAATACCATTTTAATAGAAACTAAATTAAATAAATAGAAACTAATAGATTTAAAGATCAATACTTTCGAATAATGTGATAACTAATATAAAAATAAATACTAATAATTAATTTTAAAAAACATGTCGTCTGCTAACTTTGAAATTGGAAATACAACCAAAAGGAAACGAGAAGCAATGAGCACTGGGTAAAATATGTTGCCAACTTAAATAAATAGTTTTGAAAAACCAAATATTGTTGAATACAGGTTGCCATGGCAACCATGGCCTTCCCGTCACGAAGCGATGTTCGGACAGAATTGCTGTTTCGGTAACTTATCACAACAATTCGTCGCGAAGCGTAGTTGACGACACTAGATTCGAGCCGACAAATATTCCCAAGGGGTAAGAATAACCCTGCTGGAGGTGAAGGGGTTAGTTTATCATATTTATTACTCAAATGGAACTAAATTCTGCCAATAGGTGTTATGTTGCCTTAGAAAAATAATATAGTTATAAAATCACCAAATTAATTGGTCACCCATTCTTATTTTTCCCACTTTGGTGTTATTTTTATTACTTTTTTCATTTTTGTCATCTATGATCGAACTGTGAACTAAATTTCTAAATAGTTCTATTTGGTTTTCTTATGTTGGCTAAATTCGGGTACGTGTTTTTGGAATTTTGATGTGGATTTATTGCGCTCATTTATAAACAACTACTCAATAGAAACGTAAATAAATGAAATATGAAAACATTAAAAATCTAAAAAATTTAACATACTTAATATATTGGTCATTCTTAAGATTACTTCGCAATGTCAACTGATATTCTCTTACCTTCTTTTGACTATGAAACTGAAGAAGAAGAGTTGGGAGGTGAAGTTCTTATAGTTCCTGTGGAACACCCGTACGGCACCCATTATGAAGAAATTACTAAAAAACACCTTAAAGAAATACATTATGAACTTGGTCTTATAAAATTATGCTGGCCAGAGCTACCTATTACAGGCTTACACAGGTATAGTGACGAGTCTGCTGCCCACCAATTATATAAATATTATTTTTAAAGGTACCCAATTTCAACATTAACAATAATCACACGTATATACAAAACAATCTCTACTAGCGTCAATTCGGAATGGCACATTGTATTCATTTTAGAGATTTTGTTAATAGTCATAGAGAAACTTGAGCCGCTTTTTCTTGTCATATCACAATAAAAATGTATTTATTAACATTACAGATTGTCCAGCTACTTGAAAAACAACACGATCAAATTTCTGGAATTTTTACTTTTTCCACTTAGAAAAAAAGCAACTTTTACTTATCAAAATAACATTTTGTTTTCCAATCACAGTTGTCCCTATTGAACATACAGTAGCCCCATGACTTGTTTGGTGCTGACTGACAGCTCACAGCTGAGAGCTGACAGCTTTGAAAAGTTACCAGACCAAATAATGTATCCCTATGCCGAACCACATGATCTGCAAAAAATGTGTTTAGCAACTGTCACTTCTGACAGTCAAGATTTAGGCATATACCTAAATGTTGACTACCAGAAGTCAGCTGTGAGCTGTCAGTCAGCACCAAAGAAGCCATGGGGCTACTGTACTTACTTTAATTCTCAAAAGTTGACATGATTTTCCTCTCTTACATCCCACACCTGTACATCTTTGGAAAAAGCTGAGTCATGGTTATGCTCCTGCGTGAGAATTCAATTAGGCCCTACATTATTGTTTGAAGATACTAAAAAAAACATATCTTAACACAATTTTAAACTTCTGGAATAAAGAGATTTCTTAGTCGTTAAATATGATCCCATTGTATATAAATATAGCCTATTGCATTAAAGAATATATTCAGGACTCACACCATTTTCAAAAGTAACTAACAAACTTTCAAAAGAGTTTTAAATCCTAGCTTAATCATAATCACGCCATTCCCTTAAGGGATAGGCAAGAAACTTTTCATAGGCATATATCTAAAAAAAAATCAACTCCTTACTTAATCCATCCTCACTAATTTTCTCAAACTTCTATCTCTTTGCAAACTCCCTTCTCTTCAACAACATCCATATACCGAGTCATGCATCCCCCTCTTTTATTCCTAAAACTCTTAATATTTCTCTTTTTCACACATATGTAGATCTACAACATTTTGCCACGTCTTAATTAACAATGAATTAGATTGTTATAGTAAATTGTAATATGATTACCATTTTACTGAAATTCATTTAAATTGGCGTGGGCTAAGCGTGCAACTTTTTGAAGTGTGTAGAAACAATGCAATAGATTATACCAATGTAATAGTTTTCATGCTGTAAAATAGATTAAGGAATTATTGGTTGTTGTTAATGTTCTGGTTGTTAATATTTCCCAATACGAGCTCTGAACTTAAACTATTTATGTCCTAACTTAACTTATCTAAGATAACACAAATTTGATAAAATTATTTTACTCCCAAATACTAAACTATGTCCCTTTCTTTGTATTATGAAGTCAAAGAACTAAAAAAAATCAGCATATATCTTTATCTTTTTTTTCCTGCTGTTTAGTCAACTTATTTAAATAGTTCTTGTAGTGCTTTAATAATAATTTTAGTAAGATCATTTCATTAGAATGTATATTAGTATTGCTCCACAAAATATTATCAACATCTCAGCCTCAATACCTCTCCTCACGGTTCCTATTTCTGAAAGATAAACACAGCCGAGCTACCAGATCAGAATCCACTCTACAGATGTATATTCCCACATAGATCTCAAACATAGGCTCGTTCTTTCACTGTCTCGGCATCACAGGCTTGGAACAAACTAGATAACTCTACTCGTCATCTATCATCTAGACTTGGAACAAACTAGATAACTCTACTCGTCATCTATCATCTGGACTTGGAACAAACTAGGTAACTCTACTTGTCATCTAACATCTAGACTTGAAACAAACTAGATAACTCTACTCGTCATCTAACATCTAGACTTGGAACAAATTAGATAACTCTACTCGTAATCTAACATCTAGACTTGGAACAGACTAGATAACTCTACTCTTCATCTAACATCTAGACTTGGAACAAACTAGATAACTCTACTCGTAATCTAACATCTAGACTTGGAACAGACTAGATAACTATACTTGTCATCTATCATCTAGACTTGGAACAAACTAGGTAACTCTACTCGTCATCTAACATCTAGACTTGGAACAAACTAGATAACTCTACTCATCATCTAACATCTAGACTTGGAACAAACTAGATAACTCTAATATTCATCTAACATATAGACTTGGAACAAACCAGATAACTCTACTCGTCATCTATCATCTAGGCTTGGAACAAACTAGATAACTCTACTCGTCATCTATCATCTAGACTCCCCTTCAAGCATGCAGTTACACAATATAACTTGTCTTACAAGCTAAACTGAGTTCCTGAAACTACTTGAACTTTAAATGGGTGTATTAATGAGCGTGCGAATGTTTTTCTACTTCTTTGAATATTTCTTTATTAAATTGTATTTCAATAAATGTAATAGTGTATGTTGTATTCAACACTGGTTAAGTGGCAGAGAAGGCTAACACGTTATCTTTGCCAGATAAACAAAGGCTATTATTATTATTATTATTTCATTTTATTTAATATATTTAAGTTATTTAATGTGCACTTTATGAAACGACGGGTTATATCAGCTCACGACTTATAAACTAACTTTCTTATAAAACAAACACAACATCCAACCTCCGTCCATTAATTCATCACCGTGAAAGGGAAATCCACATTTCAACATTTTTAGCCATGCTGGTAATCAAACCCAGGTCCCTTAGCTCAGTAGACAGACATGCTATTGACTGAGCTAAGATGTCGGACAGACTTTATATTAGTTAAAAGTTGGAAATATGGCCGTCAATGTAACAGGATTCATATGGAATGACCCAGCTAGTAGTTTCATTTTTCTTGTTTGGACCCAAGAGCATTATTTTCAGACTATGAAGACAATGTTTTGTGTACTGCGCATGTTCAAAGAATTTAAAATCATTTAGTAACAATCTAGTTTTAAAATGGAAGGAAAAGAACTGATATAAATTATATTGGGAGAATCAAGATAAAATCTGTCAGCCATAAACACAAAATTTGGTGATAATTATAATGAGATAAACCATCACTAGAGATAATATTTAAGGAGATAGATATAAATTAAGACAACTGTATATATACTTTCAATCTCCCTTGCTTTCTAATATTACATACAGCAATGCTTAGTTCTGCTATGGCATTAGAATGTCGAAAGTTAATTTCTGCACTTTCAAAAGTATGTCACATATTCCTACTTTGAGCTGGTTCTATCCATTTGCCACACATATCCCTTTCTTGAGCGGGTTCTATCCAGTCTCCTTCGTTACACCCTATCCCTTTCTTTAGCTAGTTCTATCCAGTCCATCTCATTACACCCTATCCTTATCTTGATCTACAGTAGCCCCATGACTTCTTTGGTGCTGACTGACAACTCACAGTGGACAGCTGACAGCTTTTAAAAGTTACCAAACTAAATTATGTATCCCTACGCCAAACCATATGACCTGCAAAAACATGTGTTTAGCAGCTGTCACGTCTGACAGTCAACATTTAGGTATATACCTAAATGTTGACTGTCAGAAGTCAGCTGTGAGCTGTCAGTCAGCACCAAGGAAGCCATGGAGCTGCTGTAGTTTTAAATCTAAAGCTATAAAACACACTTTTTTAATCAAATTGGTTGGTATTTTAAAGTACTGCTTATTAATCTATAACACACACTCATCCAAATTCTAAGCTCCAGCTAGTCAACATAAATGTTTAGAATATGGACTCTAGATACCCTTATGGAAACAAAATAAAAAGTTAACCTAGTAAATAAAAACTAGAGTGTTTAAAAAATGTAAATCTAAGAAAAATAATTATCCCTGATGTTGTTAAATTTGTATTTCAAGGCTGCACAACTTATGGTTTATTAAAAGTATCGTTAACTTAGGAGTTGCACACAAGTGGTTCAGGGACTAGTGTCATTGTTCGAAACTGAAGCGCTCCTCTGTCAGATGTTCAGCCAAGTACAGTGACAGGGTGTCTACCATCCGGGAATTTGAAGTGATCGGGAAAAAACGGGAATAAGTCGGGGAATTTGGTAAATCACAACAAAAATCCGGGAAAATGATATTTTACTCAAAATATGAAATACAATAATCAGTAAATTATGTCATTTTTTTGTTTTTAGCTGTGTAATATATTTTTAATTCCTAGTAAACAATTTTAATTCAAATTTTAAAACTTATTATTATTATTATTTAAAAAAATAATAATAGAAAAACGAGGGTGGGGGGAGGGGGGCGAGTTAAAAGGATGTGACATACTTTTTTAGTCGGGAGCTTTAGGAAATGATCAGGGAAAAGGTCGGGGATTTCATTGGTCAAGTTTAGTAGACACCATGAGTGACATGGCCTGTTACTGCTGATAGTTCAGTATATACAATAGAGAGGTACTCTGGACTCACTCTTCAGACAGTCAACTCGATACAATATTTATGTTACCCACTTCGGTGGCCGCATGGTCTAACGCGCTACTCTTGCAGTAGATTAGACTGTTGATGACAGGGATATTTAGGTTAGAATCTCATTTATGTCTGAGGGTGGTTTTTCCAACCCTCCATGCAAATGTGGGTACACTTTATTTGAATATAACCTTCCTAATCCCCAAAACCATTAGCATAATTAGTACCTAAGCATATAGCTCATACAAGTAGTAAGATGCGATGCTAAAAAAAAAGTTTAACAAAATATAATTTAGAGGAAATGTACCCAAATTTGGGTTTAGGAAGAGTGGAAAACATCTTAGGGGGGAAGAACCTTCATACACTCAGCTGGGATTCAAACCCCCCAACCTCCCTTTCACCGACAAACCCTACTAGATGAGCTTGTCGTTTATTATGCAGGATCATTGATAAAAGTAAAAAGTACGTAAATCTAACGATAACTTGTATTGACAGTTTTCGCTATTGTCTATCTGTATGCTACAGTTAACAAATAAAGTTGTTATTATAATATGTTCAGTTAACAATCAATCTGGTATATGATTAGTAATATATACACCCAATACAGTATTATTAATCTCTAATTTATTGAAAAACAGGTTAAGGGCCGTGACTATAGTCGCGGGACTGATGTCTCTTGTGAGACTCCTGTGAGCAATCCCTCTGGCGGGCTGTTTTCGATGCTCCAACTCGACCTGATTATAATCATTCACGAGACTGCTAGGTACCAGTTCTGCTAAACAGCTTACATTACATTCAGTATCCATCCTTACATTTGATTAAAATCATTCACTGTTTTTTTTTTGTAATGGTAAATAATGTAGAGCCTACTTGTTTTTCTGAAGGACATTATATATCCAATTCTACTCTAGTAATATGAAATAATGTAATGAAAAGAAAGGACTTAGTGTATGATCAGGATTCCCTTTATGTAAGGTTATGGTCATTTAAATATGTGATCTTTTTATGTTTGGACTCTTTAGTTTTATTTATCAAATATCTCGGGTCGTGTCTTGTTCTCTCTTCTAACCCCCTTTTTTTTGTATTCTTATACCCATAAATAACAGACAGGTTGGTTACAAGAGAGTTTTATTTTTATCCAACAAAATGACAACAGACTCTATGAGAGAGCGAGGCATGTCCAGAGTTAGGTCTTGTGTCCATACCCAATGGCCGAAGAGTAATAATAACACAACAAATACGGGACGCCTCCGCGGGTTAATAAATGGCCAAACAAACACTTTAAACAATTATGGTTAAATTGACTTTCGCATAAATCTGGTAGAGATAACAATAATAATGAAAGATGGTGATATTAAACCCTAGACTATGGAAATATCAAAAGGATATTAGCTAGTCGCCATCGGTGCCTTTCAAACTATCAAAGTAATAAACAAAATGTTCTAGATATATAGCAAGTTATAGTTAGGAAAACTAATGTTTAACATTTCAACTAGAGTTACAAGAATAAGCACGCTGACTCGCGGCCCCTGATTTAACCAACAAAGAATAAATCTCCGATGTTTAACAATAACAAATAAATTTTCCATTAATAGCAGGTAGCATAATCTTAAAACGTAGGATTTAGGAGAATTAGAATATAATACAGCCCAATGCAACACAGGATCAAAAATGGCGGTGCTCTAAAACGTAAACCCATCCGTGAAGTGGATAAAAGAGTTTCCCTATTAGACAAATGTTTTGTGTCCAACTATACATCAATATTACGTTAAGCCATAGTCTTTAAGCGAAATTCAGGAGACCCGAGATAAATAAATAAAGATTATATTTAGAATTTAACATCCCAGACAGTAATTTTGAATGATTAATGCCAACCAGAATTTAGAAATAAACAAAGCTAAATCTATCCAAGACCAAATTGCCTCACCTAGCGATCATAGTGCAATGTGTACTGGCACTACAGAGTTCTGCCATTATATACACACACGCTTGAGGTCATGTGTTCTCAAAGCGCGGGAAGCAAGGATGGGTAGAGGGGTAAGTGGGGTAGCACTGTTCTGGAACATGCTCACACAGTCTAAGCATAATTCAAATGCGCACCGAACAATAATTCCGTTATCTTCCAATCACAGCTGTCGGTGTGCACACAACCTGCGCATATCGACTGTCTATTATTTTCTTGGGCGAGGCACAATTAGAGGTGAGCAGCGAACTATGATCCCTCAGGTCAGTCTGAAATGAGTCGCGCCGTGATGTTGTTGTGGCGTGGAGCCTTGTCGTGATTAGTGAACTGGGGCAGAAGCAATAATCCAAACTATCCTCTTCTTTACGTGTTGTAACAAGGTTACAATAACATTAAGTGTTCATTGTGAATCATAATTTACAGTACGCTCAATGCTTCATAAGCTGCTAATACATTGTGTACATTATAATCCAACAAATGGTACATAACTTTGTTGACATTACTCACAACCAGATTGGCTAGCAGGAACACAAACTCTTCCCCAGATGATTTTATGTTACATTAACTTTATGACAATATTACATGCATTAATTATATCAAGATGGCTTCCTTATAAATCATGAGGAACATCTTCATCCTAACCTGACACAAGCTAACTTCAAGTTGAATTTCATATATATATATTCTTAGCACCGCAACTTACTACCCGTTCGGCTTATGTGTTTATGTACAAGTTCCATTAATTTGCAAGGGGGGGAGGAAGGTTTAGTTTAAACTAAGTGTACCATCATTTGCATGAAGGGAGAGTGGAAAACAATTCTGGCAAAGTCACCCTCAATACACCCAACAGGGATTCAAACCTTGTTATCCAGTAGTCCAGTTTATTGTGAGCATTAGAGCATTCATCCACCGAAGTGGGTATCTGATCTTTAGGAGCTCAAGTCTCTATATTAAGTACACTCATGAGCAGCTTGGTTCACTCATGTATTTGGTGACAGTCATGTGACCAAGAATATGATAACAGTAGACTGTAGACCTATAGTCGACCAACACAAACCAACTGATTCTTTTTAATAACTGGGATATCGACCTTAAATATAGTTAATTTTACCAAACCCTTCCTTCACCTCTGACAAGACATCTTGTGAATGTGAGGAATGCCAGGCCTCCACCGTGGTTCGGATTCCACGACGTGGTTCGGATTCCACGTTAAACTGTAGGTCCTTTATTTCATCTCACTATCACCCTACCATTACACATTAGCGTAAGTGCGTATATCCCGAACGGGTAGTAAGACGCGGTGCTAATAATAATAATTAATTTACCTAACTTGTAAACCAAATTATAACCATTTGTTTTAGGTGTGAACACCTACCTCACTCATATTCTCACCAAACTAACAAAGAGAAACTTATCCTGTGGTATGCAGAGAATTGTAGAAGACAGTTCCACTTTCTTCATCCGGACAGGCGACCACAGTTTCTGGCAGCGGACAATGAGTGTGGAATACAGGTACTTGAATGTCGATGATGATTATTCCTGTGTTAAGAAAGAAACACCTTCAAAAATGAGAATTAGATGTAAGAAGGAACAACAAATGAAAAAACAAAACACGGTTAGATGACTTGATTAAATCATACACAAGCCAACTTGGTCAAATTTTGATCAGGAAAATATAGTAACACAAAGGTATATGAATAAGTTATTATAAAATATGTTTGTATACATATATATAGTCTTTTTATATTAATATGTATTTATATATACAAATATGTATATATATATTTAGTCTTTTTTTATTAATAATATCTGAACAACCGTTGCACTTCACATCTCTCATACTTTTTAACATCCAATGACACTGTTTGGAGATGCTTGTTGAGATATGTTGGTTCTTATATTAATTGAGATACAACAAGATACAACAAGATTTTGAAAATGATTATTAATGCTTATACCTTTTAATTTACCTTATAAGATAGATCTTGAACAACTTGCCTTAACCAATTCATATAAAATATTTGAGTTAAAGTTTGTCAATTTTGGGCATTTCTTGATACTATTATAAGCATTATTCTCTGGAAAGGGCACAAAAGTTCATGTCGAAGTAGTATACAAAATCGAAAATTAATTTTCTTAAATTATTAATTCTTAAGGTACAATATAAATTGGAATGAAAAAACAAAATATGTGATAGAAATTTGTATGATTCTAATGTTTTGGAAATGGTTTTAAACCTGAGATAAAGATTTGCCTATATGCTTTTGTTCGACCCTCCGCAGTATGTACGTTGAAACTGAAGAGTTATTTCGGCTCAGCCTGTACACACAAACATTGATAATATTGGCTGCATGTACAACGTTTGTCAATTGTACACTTATTTGGAAACAAATGTACTACATTTGGGGCGAAGAAACCAGCTACACAAAGGGGTGATTGGTCTAAGGCGCTAAACTCTCATTACTCTTTGTTATCGTTAGTAATCAGGTAAGGGTTACCACAGTCGTTAGCACATATCCCAACTGATTTAAGGGCCTTAGGTTCCATTCTAGGCTTGGTCAAAGATTTACTATTGGTAAAGTGCTGTATGGCGGACTGAATTTTTTTGTGTTTTTCTTAGTAACAAGCTAGTGTGTTAGTCATTTGTTATTGATGTAATCAAGGTGTTCGAAAAATCCATGTAAAATACACCCAAGGGGGTGTTCAACTCTTACTTAAGCACCTTAGAGTGCGAGGGAGGCTTGTTGAAAAAAAGGGGGGGGTCAGAACAGTGCTTACGTGAGACAGTGATAGATGCACAAGAATATAAGAGGACACTTATTTTAAGCTGCTTGGGCTTCAGGAAGCTTCAGTGATTATTTACTGTAGCCCACCCCATCCCCGCCTACGCAAAGCAACCCATCAAACACAACCAATATGACAATGTTTTGTTGGCCTCGACCAATGACACGAATACATATTTCCTCAAGTTGACAGCGCCTATTGTTTTTAGTTGTCAAAACATATGTCGTCTAATACTGAGCTATCGTTATTGTATCAGAAACTTTTTGAAAGTCTCATCTGTACATAATGTACAAAAAAAAAAGATGATTGAAATTTGGTGAGGTTATGAAAACAAAGCTAAGTCGGACAAGAAGCTCGAGAGAGCTCTTTCGAAGAGAATTAAGGATGAAATGCAGACAGCGACAAAAAATAATAATTCAGTCTTCTGAACTATTTCACTAAGGTAAGTCTTGATTATTATTATCATATATGGTCACAAAATTGGCTGGAGATATTGCTTCAGATACAACACTAAGCCTTTATTTGACAAATATTATGCTGCCATGGTGGAATAATTCCTCAAATACATGCTTTTTTCCCTTTCAATACTCAAACAATGAACTGTTTTTAATAACCCTGGACTATTGACACAAACACTATTGTTGGGTGGCACATTCTGTTTTTCCTTATCAAGATGGCGGCTGCTAAAATTGTTTCATATATTAGCTAAAAAAATGTCTATCACAATTCTAAAGGACAAAAAGTTGCATCTTAACATGGTCAGTCAAAATATATTCTGTTTAGCTTAATTCTTTTCTACTAATTTCACTTTTACTGTAAAATTACCTGCCTCGATGGCGTAGTTGGCTAACGCGCTTGTCGTGTTGAAGCTCGACTGCTGAGGACGGGGAGATCGAGGTTCGAATCTCGGTCGGGTGAACTGTTTTTTTTTTTCCTAAATGGTTTTCCACTCTCCCTCCACGCAAATGCGGGTTTACTTCCTCTAATTCAACCTTCCCAATTCCTAATCCATTAGTGTAATTAGTACTTAAAAGCGTATAACCCGAACGGGTAGTAAAACGCGGTGCTAAATATTATTATTATACTGTAAAATCGTTACATTTCGTTTAAATGCTGTAGGCCTACCTATTTTCATATCTTTGCATATTGCATTTTTAGTGATAGTCAGAAAATGTAATTAATACTCGAATCACTTTTCAATTAGATTATTTCAACAATAACAAAATTCTGAAAATTGAAAAATGACGCCTGGACACAGGAATCAAACATGGGACCTTTGGCTTAGTACGCTAATGCTCTAACCACTGAGCTATCCAGGAATATACCTGTGCCAAGGGTCATTCTTCATTATATCTAGATGGAGAATTCATCACTAAAAAGCATAAATAGTAGCTTCAGATATTTGAATCTTTAATGACAGCCTTGTTATATGTTTTGAACCAGATTACACAGAAACTGATGAATATAAAATGAGCGATTGATATTCAAACTGACATAACAATCTCATCAACTATGTAATTTCCTTTCTATGCATGGCGCATCAAAATCGAGTTGAATGATAACTTTCCACTAAAAGAGAACCTTTGATCATTTCTGAGATATTTTTATTTAAAATACTCGCCTCGGTGGCGTATTTAGCTCATGTGCTTGACTGACTGAGCTTGACTGCCGAGGACGGGGAGATTGAGGTTTGAATCTCGGTCAAGTGAACTAGGGATGGTTTTTCCTAAATAATTTTCCACACTAATGGTGGTTCACTTCCTCTAAATTCTACCTTCCCAAATACTAACCCATTAGCGTAATTAGTACTTAAGCGTATAACCTAAATGCGGTGCTAAATTAATTTTTTTTAAATTAAACATTTTAATTCATAGTAATATTTATCTAGTATTTTTTTTTAATAAAAATGTTATGTTTCAGGCGTGTTCTTCATCTAAAAAGGTACGAATCTTCTAGTCCTCGCAAACTGTACCAATTCAGACAGGAAGCACCGAAAATAAAATTCAGCGCCCAGTTAAAACCAAAGATAAGGAGGAAAATCTTTATTTGTAAATGTCAAAAAACCCGTAACCTCCAAAAGAAGCTTCTGAGAAAAAAATGTCAATGCTTCAGAAAAATCTAAACGCTCTTTTAAGTAAAGCAGATCTTAAAACTTCGCAAGGAATTAAAACAAACAAAATGCAGACCACCAAAAGAAATACAAGGACAATAAAAAGAATGAAGCTTGAGAAAATGTTTGTGAAAAGCCCAATATAAAAAACTATATTTGTGAGATTTGGTGTGACACCCAAGCCTAGAACTGGATCAATCATTGTTATTGAAAACCATAGCTGATGTTGCTACTTTTGGAAGTGCAGCAAACGCTAGACCAACAACTGAATCGACTCAAAGTGTAAAAAAAGTCTCGATGAACTGACAAATGAGTTAAATTATTATTATTATTATTATTATTATTATTATTATTAGCACCGCGTCTTACTACCCGTTCGGGTTATACGCACTTACGCTAATGTGTAATGGTAGGGTGATTGTGAGATGAAATGGAGGACCTACAGTTTAACGTGGAATCCGAACCACGGTGGAGACCTGGCATTCCTCACATTCACAAGATGTCTTGTCAGAGGTGAAGGAAGGGTTTGGTAATCAGATAAATTTGTGCCGGGACCGAGGATTGAACCCCGGCCACCAGCACAGACGTCTGACACCTTACCCCTAGACCGCCAGGTCACCGGATGAGTTAAAGAAAATTCGTTTGAACATTACCCCTAGTGGAACGTACTTTCGTCTACTACCAACAAGTTCATTCATTTAAATAACTTTCAACTACCATTAATTATTGAAAAAGAACGTTTCACACGTCCATATTAAAAGACAAACAAATATAATTTAGAAAGAAAAATATATTTTCTATTGATTAATTTATCAGCTGGAGCGCCGCCCCGCCCTCATGACATAACACACATCATCACACGCAGAGAAGAAATATAGTTGTTAGTGACTTTAGATATTATAGTTGTAAATCCACTGACACGTGTGCTTCATTATAGTTTGGATTACAGTCGTTCATTTGGTATTCATTTAAATATCGTCAAAAAATGTCACTTGACTACAAGAATGGTGCTTAATGTGCCATCGCACTACCACTGAGCCACCCAGTGTTAGTCCTTTACTCGGGGTCATTCCTCACGCATAATTAGTTTACCTTGATGACTTACACTATGGCCATATCTTGCCACACCATAGTGGAAACATGCGAGGTAAGCCTGCTACCTCTCATGGTAAGCTAAGTATACAAATGACCATTAACAGTAGTTTTTAAAAACTCTATAGGCCTATAATGGAATTCAGAAGAAATAATTTATATTATTCATTTCTACTAATACCTGTTTAATACTGTCAAAAATTACTGGTTTTTACACAAATATAAAATTACTAAGGAGCTATTAATCTAGGGGTTTTTTCACTTAAAGAATACATTTCTAAACAGCTCCAGGCAGCCTTTAATATTGGCAGTTCTTTTTTTTTTTATATTAAATATGTACAATACAATAAATATTTTAACATGATTTGAAATATAGTCACATTGATTGTGTCAATAAATTTGGTTAAAAGAGGGGTTTGATCCGTTAAAATCAATATTTACTTATTATTTTTCTTAGCACTACGTGAGTTCACCTCACTGTGGCAACTTTTATCAGCTCTCGCATCTTAACTATTTACTTTAGATCCATGCACTTAAGAACTCTTTTGTAGTAAATTTTATGTTCTACAAAAATGTTCCTTGTCATTTTTTTATCTATCTAGATTTATCAGTATAAAGGATGTAAAGTAAACACATTCTATTTTTTCGACCCGCCTCGGTGGCGTAGTTGGCTTAACGCGCTTGTCGTGTTGAGCTCGACTGCTGAGGACGGGGAGATTGAGGTTCGAATCTCGGTCGGGTGAACTGGGGTGGTTGTTCCTAAATGGTTTTCCACTCTCCCTCCACGCTAATGCGGGTTCACTTCCTCTAATTCAACCTTCCCAATTCCTAATCCATTAGAGTAATTAGTACTTAAGCGTATAACCCGAATGGGTAGTAAGACGCGGTGCTAAATATTATTATTATATCTATTTTTTCAATTTTTCTAAGCCAATCATTGGGCTTATAAAGGTCTCAAAACTTTATTTTTATTCTTTTACATTATTTCACACTAAATAAGTAGGTCTTGGTCCATTTCTTATATCTCTGACAGACCTAACATAAAGTGTCGGGCCAATGTAGAGGCCCATTCTACTCGGGTGGTGCTCTGTGATACTAAACCCGACTCTGCGTTTGTGTAAACAAACAACGATCAACTCATCGACTTCGATTCTCAAGCTTGGTGAACACGTTTCAATAAAAGGGTTATATAATCTCTACAATTAAAAATGCTATTTAGATGGGGGTGGGGTCGTGATATTGTGTGATATTAGAAGGGGGTTCACAAATTTGTGACAATTTGAAAAGAGACAGAGACGGGGTTAGAATTATTTTTTTACCATAATATAGTTTATGGACGGACCCTTATCAATGTATAGAAAAATTAATTATTGCTTTAAGTTTACTTTGTTTTAGTTTTTGTTTCAGCACCACATCTTACTATCCATTCGAGCTACACGCAGAAGTACTAATTACTCTAGTGTGAAATGAATGAAGAAGGTTGAATTTATAGGAAGTGTACCCACATTTGCATGGAGAAAAAAGCGCAAAACCATTATCAGTACCCTTGACCAGGACTGAACCCAGATCTCCCCATCATCGGCAATCCTGTCTATCGAGAGACCGCGCGGCCACAGAAACAGGTTGCTTGTCCCTGAGACTCGGCCCTCACCCTTATCAACCAGTCGAGACCTATCGTTAACATTCACTAATTGGTTTGTTAATCCAGAAGATGGTTTGCACAACGATTCGTCCAACCTCTGTGCCATACCCTGAGTTTTCCACGTGGCAAGGCTGCGCCAAGTTTGTGTCTGACCATCTGCTGTACAAACCACTGGAGAAACCGACAGTCTTGGTAAGTATCCTTGCATTGTAGTCAAGAGTAGTCACGAGTAGTCACATTCGTCTAGGAGCACAGCTTGGTAGAATGTTGTCCAACCTAAGTAAATGTATCACATTTCATCCTGTATCTAGCAGTATCTCACTTTCACACATTTTACAAACAAGCACACCAGATCACATGGTCTAGCGTGCTAGGCATGTAATCAGGGGTGAACTGGGCCGCCCGAAGATATCTCGGTAGGCTGACATTGATACTTTAAACTAAAACAAGCTTATCCATTTAACTCTAAATGGTTGTTCTTATCAAATTATAATCAAAAGTTCCTGTTACTAAGTTTGAGAATACATCATTTGTGAAGATATATGATATTAAATTTATTATTATTATTATTATTATTAGCACCGCGTCTTACTACCCGTTCGGGTTATACGCACTTACGCTCATGTGTAATGGTAGGGTGATTGTGAGATGAAATGGAGGACCTACAGTTTAACGTGGAATCTGAACCACGGTGGAGGCCTGGCATTCCCCACATTCACAAGATGTCTTGTCAGAGGGGAAGGAAGGGTTTGGTAATCAGATAAATCTTTGCCGCGACCGAGGATTGAACCCCGGCCGCCAGCACAGAAGTTTGACACCTTACCCCTAGACCGCCAGGTCACCTATTATAATCAATGATACTTTTATAGTAATTATTGTGTAATGAAATTATTCAGTTAATTTCATGTTTAACCTTAAAGCCTACTCATCGGAATGAGCAGCTGTAGTTATTTTATGTTTAGTTCTAAAAAGATTCTCGCTGTAATAATCAAATGTAGTTTATTTTGTAATTTAAGTTTAGTGCTGTTTCACAATGTGGCGCCACAAGACTTCACCCTTTCGTACGAGCGGGAACGCGTGAGCCACTTTCTAACCACTAGATTTTACTTCACTGCTATGATGAGGGGGAAGAAGCTGTATTGATCTGATTATTCCTACATCAAAGCACTGTCGACAGAATTAATAACTCAAGATTGACCTTTGTAGCTACTTATTCACTCTAATTTCACAAGTGGCCGATAATGACTTTATAATAATAGTCACTAAAAAATGTAAGTAAAAAAGTGCCGAGTTTTAAACCACAAAAATCCTGAAATTATTCAGCCTTGAAAAGGAGCATTGTCTCTACAAATAACTTGTCACTTCTCTTAAGGCTATCTTAAGTATGCTAATCTGATTTAAAATCTTTATTCAACGTGTACAGGACAACTTTAACTAGCGACTTAAAATCAGATTAGTACATTTAGCTATACATAAGAGAAGTGACGAGTTATTTGGAAATACATTGCAAGTTTAACCCTTTTAGTACAACACGCCGATCTGATCTGATGAGCTCCGCCTACTATCGCTAAAAGTGCCACAATCTGATCTGATCGGCTCCGCCTACTATCGCTAAAAGTGCCATGATCCGATATGATCGGCTCCGCCTAGTATCGCTAAAAGTTCCACGATCCGATATGATCGGCTCTGCCTAGTATCGCTTAAAGTGCCACGATTCGATATGATCGGCTCCGCCTAGTATCACTAAAAGTTCCACGATCCGATATGATCGGCTCCGCCTAGTATCGCTAAAAGTGCCATGATCCGATATAATCGGCTCCGCCTAGTATCGCTAAAAGTTCCACGATCCGATATGATCGGCTCCGCCTAGTATCACTAAAAGTGCCACGATCCGATATGATCGGCTCTGCCTAGTATCACTAAAAGTTCCATGATCTGATCTGATCGGCTCCGCCTAGTATCGCTAAAAGTTCCATGATCCGATATGATCGGCTCCGCCTAGTATCGCTAAAAGTTCCACGATCCGATATGATCGGCTCCGCCTAGTATCGCTAAAAGTTCCACGATCCGATATGATCGGCCCCGCCTAGTATCGCTAAAAGTTCCACGATCCGATATGATCGGCTCCGCCTAGTATCACTAAAAGTGCCATGATCCGATATGATCGGCTCCGCCTAGTATCGCTAAAAGTTCCATGATCTGATCTGATCGGCTCCGCCTAGTATCGCTAAAAGTTCCATGATCCGATTTGATCGGCTCCGCCTAGTATCACTAAAAGTGCCATGATCCGATATGATCGGCTCCGCCTAGTATCACTAAAAGTTCCATGATCTGATCTGATCGGCTCCGCCTAGTATCGCTAAAAGTTCCATGATCTGATCTGATCGGCTCCGCCTAATATCGCTAAAAGTGCCACGATCCGATATGATCAGCTCTCTAGATTTGCTCTAGTTCTTTCTTTATCAGATAGATAGTGTAGTAGTGTATTATATCACTGGTAAGAGAATATTTCCCTCTATAGTTTTATATAAGGTTGGCAACAAAAATAAACCGTAAATAGTTGTTATTGCAACTGAGAGTTAAGTACATTTACAGTGGGAGAGTTACGTACTCAATGTGCTAAGTGCAATGGCAGTTTACATACAAGCTGCGTGGAAATCATAAGTGTTACTAACATTCATACTGATGTAAATAGTTTTAAAATGTGCAGGTTAAATTGTTCTGAGTTTAGAAAAATGTATTACTTAAATTTTCATGTTATGTCATGTGAATGAAAAGATATATTTACCAACGTAAGTAAATAGGTGTAATGACTTTATAAATCTATATAATATTTTTTTTAAATATGAAATTATTCATTATGAAAGGTTTTTTGAAAAATGCATTTATTATGTGTAGGCCCAAGTATTTATTCAGGATGTAAGCTATATAATAAATCTTTCTGTAATGTAAGCAATAACGACCCCAAAAATATCTAATGTAGGATATCAAATAAAAACTCCTGTAATTGCTATTTATAATCATATATATTCAAAACTTTATTTTCTTGTATAAAACTAAATGGACTACAACAAAATAATATTGAAATGTGTATATAATATTTTTTAAATATGGTAATTTCCATTTGTTTTGAAAACAATTAGAAAAAAAAATCAAATTTAAAATTTATAAATAAAATAATTTTAATTAAATTGTATCAATTTATTAGTATCAAACAACAATACATACGGATTAAAATGATAGAAAAATCAAAATAATTACTTCATAAATAAGGTTGTGCAAATTTTCTTGCAAATCCTTGTAAAAATAAGAAAATAGCTGTGGCATTCTTTGCACACAAAACCTAACAGGCCTCTGACATTCTTGGTGCGCAAAACCTAACAGGCCTATGACATTCTTGGCACGCAAAACCTAACAGGCCTATGACATTCTTGGCGCGCAAAACCTAACAGGCCTC
>CABEEJ010005168.1:0-22120 GCA_901482245.1 Timema douglasi
AGAGTTATCTAGCTAACGGTAGTTTATTGAAACATGATCTGTCCGATACTAGCCGCTGTCCGATTCTATACGACTCTCCCCTACTATCCGTTCGGGCTATACGCTATGGGAAGGTTGAATTTATAGAACGTGAACCAACATTTGCGTTGCCACCGAGGTGGGTATCTACAATTTGATTATTTGTTGTTTGAAGTTCTCCCGAAGGTAGCGCTTTGTAGTTCGTTTTTTAAATCAATCTCGGTCTTTTGTACAAATACTGCGCGATTGCCGCATGGCGAAACGCTAATACCTGAGTTAGGAATGTCAACGAATAGGTTTGCTCCTCAAGGTGAGCATTCCCACTGATCGGTTTTAAGTTGGAAACCAATTCTTAGCTCTATATGCAAATGTGGGTACATAAATCCCTGTCTTCCCCCCAATACTCCCCAATCTCATTAAAACATTATGAAATATAACATTTTTATAATTTGTAAACCTGTTTTTTTTGCCGTTTCTCTTTAGCACTTGGGAATATGATGAATGAAAACGCATTTAAATTTATTTATATATTCTTTCTATATCAATAAATACTTAATATTTACTTTTAAAAAACAATTTATAATTCGTTTTACACTCTGTTGGTTTTGTAACTAATTTTTAAATTACTTAATATATATAATATTTTACTTTTATACCACATATGTGCTCTCTCAGTATTTTGTAAGGACCGAATTTAAAAAAGCAAATCCTCTGAGGGGAGATAAACGATAAAGCCTTCACATTAATTCCAATTCAAGGTTCTCTTTTCTCGTTCTGAGGCAATTCAAATATCGCTCGCTATCCGAGTGTTATACCCCGACCGCTCTTTGAGCGATCACGCGAAACAGAACACGGTCAGTCCGTGATCAGAAACGAATAATTACATTCTTTAGAGAGCGGTCATCTAAGCGCTTCACGCCTGCTAGCAGTTCCACACACGGATATCTGGAAGAATAAAGGGCGTGTGATATGTTACATATGCACGAATGAGTTTGGATACAAGGTTTAAAATAGATCATTCAAAACGTGAGGAACGAACTTTTTCAAATGTGTGAACAAGATGTGATCGTATCACAAACAATCAGAGAAATGATGAAGGTGAAAGGGCGCACTACCCTGTAGATGCAAACAACTTGGCTGTTAAAGGACCCCGATATAATCAACCCTCTTTCCAAAAGTGTGCGCTAACCGATTTGTAAACATCTAAAACTCCCCTCTTCCTGTGTGTATTTATAAACTAAAAATACTTATACAATAACATTTTTATCCTTGTAGAGAGATATTGTGGATACGTTTTATGTCATATAGCTAATTAATATAATTATGAAATAATATTGAAATATATCACAAACGCTTGTCGCGACAAGGTACATTTTGAAAATCAAGATACCTACGATATTAATAATATTACTCCTCTGGGCCCAATCATTCGTAGCCCAGTAATGGAAATGTTATCTAGAACTAATTTACGGTTGTCCAGAGGACACCCGAATGTACTGATCTTGCATACTTTCCATGTCCTGATGAGATGAGGGTGATAGTGAGTATGAGGGAGTAGAAATACTTAAACCTAAATCAAACCAAACTAACCAAACCCTCGTGACCGTTCGGCTGGTTCCCCTTTTAAAGTAAAACACCCAAGGGACCAGCCAGAAATCAAACCCGTAGCCTCTAGGCTTTTAACCAGGTGCATTGAGGGGGCCACCACGGGGCTAGGTAATGATAACATCATATGAATATATATCTCTCTCAGGTCAACCACTTAAGGAGTGAATAGCAATAAAAAAGAAAAAAACAGCGACTTGAACAGTTCGATACCTTAGCTCATATGGTAGCGTGTCTTTCTACTGAGACAAAGGTCCCCTGCTTGATTCCTGGCATGTCCAAAAAAATTATCAATAGTGAAATGAGGATTTCGTCTTACACGGTGAAGAGCTTACGTTCGGGACCTGGGTTTTGTGCCTGTTATAAGTTTAAGTAAGTGTGTAAACCGTGTGCTGATATAATCAATCGGTTTAGAAATTGAACGTTAAATACCTCAAATAAATATAAAATTAATGATCATGTTTCAACTTTGTTTATTTAGCTTACAGTTATTGGAATACTAAGTGAAATGACCGTAAAATGGCTCAGTTTTCTAGTGATGATAAAGTTGCTTTTATAAATGTATATTATATAGAATATTATTAATTATGAGCTTGATTCAGTTGTTTAACTTGTATTGTAGAATATTATTATTTATTAGTTTATTTCAGTTGTTTATCTTGTATTATAGAATATTATTATTTATGAGTTTATTTCAGTTGTTTATCTTGTATTATAGAGTATTATTATTTATCAGTTTACTTCAGTTGATTACTCAACTCATCTCTAAACGTGATCGTCCAACAAGTTCTTGTAGGATAAAGGTTATAAGCCCCTTGAGTTGGCGAGTCTGTAGGGAACTCATTTAATTGAATATCTTTCAGTTTACTGCTGCAATCCATGTAGTCATAAGGGAACACATCTTTTCGTAGCATTAGATCTACTTTATCGAAAGGGATATTTTCATGGAGTATTTTAAATTGAGTTTTCCCAAAAATTTCAACCAATTTTTCAAGAGATGTGCTTAAAAACTGGAACGAGTCAATAAATTGTAAATAACCAAGACTGAATGAGATATACTTCTCCATATTGTTTGGAATACATGATATTCTTCTGTCTCTAAACTTCCCAATTTTCTGCATGATAATATGGGCGTCATAATTTTTTAAATTGTGTAAAATGACGGGTATCCTCTTGGTATATTGAAACTGAATATTGCACATACTATGGGGTGCACCCCGATAAGCTCCACTGAGATGACAGTGGTCACGGACGTGGTCTTGACCCAACTCCCCCTCGCAGATACTACATACACTAGCCGAAATAAATTCATTTTCTTGTTCAGGGGTGATGTGCATAGGGACAACATTTTTCTTCATCTCGATGATAATGGTTTCTTCTTTGACAAGTTTGTGAAGAAAGGCATCCACAACATTTTCACCACTATAGACAACAGGAGGTTTCACACATTTACCTTCCGAATCGACGACTACATATGCAAATCCTGATGGCGTATACTTCATCATTTTTGTAGTTGATGAGTTATTGGGGTTAGGTGCACACCCTGATATATTAATATTAAAGCAATCAAAATCTGCATAGATCACATACGGGATTTTTAACATATGTGTATATGTCGAAGATTTCAATATTTTATCCTCTTCCTTGGGCATCTGTATCTTCTGAGCATCGAAATCAGCACACCACTCACAACACTCATCCCTGAGATTTCCTTGGAAAATCTATGCAAACAATATTTGCAATAGTATGATTCACCATTGTGTCGGGTCAGTGAGCTTAGCAATATACTGAAGTTCTTAATAAGACAATAATTCCCCCCATCCACATTTTAAAGAAACAAAAAATCCACGGATTGTCACAACAAACCTTAGTTATTCTTAAAGGGAATATTTCCTCTTGGTAGCCATACACATTAATAGATATTTCATTTTGTTTTTCAAACTTATTTGTGGTATTTGCACAGGGTATTCAATACCATCCATATTTAGTTTACTTTCCAGTGACATATACTTACTCACTCGATTAGCGTGCTCATCAGCTGGGTATAGAAATGCTAGCACAGACCAAAGAAAACATTTACTGTCGGCATTTCTTATATTAATTAAGGCAAATTTATTTCACAACTCTTCTGGTAATGGAATATAGCTGGAAGCAGCCAAAGGAACATATTTAGCTAGTTTAGGCTCTAAGTATTCTACACGGTCCTCAGACAGACCACTTCCTGTGTGGTGGAAAGAAGAAGCTGCTTCAAGCATGTAAGAGCATGCATCCTCAATCTGTGATTTTAATTCGTCAGGACTTAGAGTGACCATACACTTACTGCGAAAGTAAGGGGTGATTGTTTCATCTCCCTCCTAACCAACACGAGAGTACTCTACACAGACAAATGTATGCCATTTTATATTACCCATTACACTAAGTTGTTGGGTAAGTGTGGTTTCCAACTTTCTTTTAATTTCGTGAACAAAGACTAAAAACAGCGAATCTTTCTATGGAGAGAGCTTGATGATTTTTACTGTATCATTCAAAGCTTCTCAAAAATTACAGGGGTCGTAATCTTCATCAATATCGAGATTCTCAATAGATTACTGTTCTCTTGACTTTGAAACGTTGGCAACATTCCCCAATGAAGTTGCTCCTGTTGCAGTTCAGGTCTTTAGCCTATGTCGTAACAGACTATCCTGCCGTGAATATATTTTACTGCATTTATCACACTCGAATGACTTCACCTCCCGACTATGTGAGGAAACATGTCGCTCTAAGTCATCACTCCGACTAAAACTTGTCCACACTCATCACACTTTTATTAAGTCCACTACCGTATTGTAAACGCATATGACGTGCCAGGTTGGTAAGTTTAGTAAATGATTTAGAACAGTCCTTACATAGGATGACCATTTTAACCAAGCGTGTTGTAAGAAGACAAATGGATAAAATATTAACTATAGAGCGGGTTTTATTAAATAAATAGAAAAATTTTAGTGATAGATGACTTGACAATAACACTATCGCTTCTCTAGACGTGGAAGGCAAACCTCACACCAGAGAATACGAGTATTTGACGAAATCATATTCAGAGTGAAACAAAAGTTAAAGCCCTTGTATCGAATTATAAACAATATTTGTCTGCGAGTAATAAGACATCTGTGTGAACAATTATTTCACCTCCAAATGGTACACTTAGAAATAAAATCAATAAATATGGGGAGCTCCTTTCCAGATTGGCAGTGACGTATCCTCTGGGTATGCTAGTCCTGCACCGCACACCCGATATGATATGGACTAATCTTTTGTTTAATTCAATGCCGGCTTTGTGAACTGTGTAAACACTAATGTTTAAATTGTTAATAAATATACATGAAATAAATTATTAATTTTAAAATTAATATTGGTTTTTATTCCAAGAATACTTCTTCTTCTTCTTCCAAAAGGCTCTACCTAACACAATAGGAAACCCAGGTCTTGCTGCTTGAAGACCGCAAGGCAAGTTGGGGAGGCTCTAATGACCTTGACCATAGTCTAGGGGGTGGCAACACATTCCTCTCCGCTCGCCCATAAGTAATTGACCAATGAGCTCGGGTTTTTACACCCCAGGTCATGCTGTTCATGTGTAACAAGCTAAGCATTGTGCCAACTATTGAAAAAAGATTCAAGATCACAATGTTTATTTATTAAGCTAATTTAGTATAGTTTAAGTAAAAATACATAAAATAAATAAATAATTAATTGTAAAATAATTGTTAGTACACGTAACAAGCTTTAAGTTATACACTAATTAAATACATTTATTTATGTTTAGGTATTCTAGTCACGTGTATTATCATGTATTTTTCAGATACATTTAACCATTCTTTCAAATTTAGGCATTTCAGCACTGATAAGAGGGGGGAAGGCGGGGCGGGGTAAGGTGGGTGAAGAGGCTAATTTAACTGTTGTTGACGGTAATTCTTGTTTTTCTTTATTAGAAAGGATCTTGGAGTTTTAATAGTGTTATTTTAGTTTTTGTTTTACATTAACGACTTATTAGTCATTGTGATTTTATATAATTATACATCAAAGAAATCCCAAAAGTCAGGAATGTGAGTTCACCATTTCAAGATGATTTAGAAGGAAAAGGTAAAATAAAATATATGTTTTTATAATTTACTTAATCAGTGGCACACCCAGCCATTTACTTTGTGGGGGGGAGGCATTCAATCAAGGCTGTAGCACGAATGATATTTTGATGGAGAGAGCGGGTTTGGGGGGGTTGCACAGCCTCCTAAGCCCTGAAGG
This sequence comes from Timema douglasi, assembly GCA_901482245.1. NCBI lineage: Eukaryota > Metazoa > Arthropoda > Insecta > Phasmatodea > Timematidae > Timema > Timema douglasi. The sequence goes on from CABEEJ010005168.1 coordinate 5,899, forward strand.
TCAAGAATATTTATGAATATTAAAAGCTTTTATAAATAATTTGGAGTAGTTTTATAGTAATTAAGTAATTTAAATAATACAAATGGTATCGAAGTTATTATTTGTATGATTTTTTCGATTGGTAATTTTGTGTGTAACGGTAAACATTTTGAATATTAGGCTTAAGTCTGAAACCTAGTCTTAAAATGTAGCATATACATTCAATACATCTTCAATATTAGTTATATTAAATATTTTTTAAATTTCTGTTAACATTACTTTTGGTGTTGGAGGAAGCGAGGGAAGGGGGTCAAATAACCTGTTTGCCCCTCGCCCCCTTGGATACACCACTGCCTACAGCAAACGATATGTGTAGGTATTAGCAATAAGCCAATGACGTAGCGATAGAGTATTAATAGTCCGATATAATCTCCCCTATGTTAGTCAGAGTTTACGCATCTAAATAGCTTCTGGAGCATAAATTATCAAGTTGGGAGACTCGTTTGTTTCCAAAGCAGCTTTATGTGAGATAAGTTAGGCTTTAAGAAGTAGTTTTAATTGCAACGTGAGTTAGACAATCCACCTGATTCCCCCTCACCAAGATCTGATGGACTTTTGATCCATGTACCACTTCATTTTACTCTTATTATTATTATTATTTGATTTGTGTATTGAAAACTGTTTGCTTTTAACTATCCTAGTCTAATTGAGTAGACTCTGTTTCTCTTATGCATTCAGAAACGCGCCCATACCACTCTTAGCCCCGACATTAATATTTACTTAAATTTCTAACCATGTAGATATCATTACAATTTGAGGACCGCCTATTTGGTCTAGGTGTTCTGGCTAAGGGCCCAGAGGTCCTGGGTTTGATTCCCATCGCGTCCAGATTATCTGGGAAGCAGTGGGTCTGGAACGGGTTAGATTCAGCCTGGAGTGTAGCTACTCGAATAAAATAGTAGTGGCTCCGGTATAGAAAACCGAGCTTAATGTATGGAGTCATCGTTGTGCTGATCACATGACACACTCTACCAGCAAGAGTTGGTGGCACTAATTCGTCAAACAGTTTGGTAGCCACTCGGTAGTTATAGCCTGAAAGCGGGCTGACACCATGGAGTTACTTTTATTACATTCTGAGTCGATGGTAAACATATTTATGGATAAATAAAAGAAGAGAGAATATGGGAGTGGAAAGGGGGGGCTCAAAATTGCCTAAGATAGCATACAGATAAAGGGAAATAATAAATATTCGAGAACCACTGTTCTATATGAACACATCTACAAATATATCCCTTGACGTTCTTGGACAACGGTGGTTGAGGGTCCTCGGCCCCCAAATCTCCGTTGCAACTCTAGAGTACAGTATACTTATTAATTTTTGTCAGAATACGCCACTGCTTGACATCAATTACAGTTTGTTTTTTAAAAACGTTTTAGTACAACAAAGTTTTAATAAATTTAAGAGGGTTGATCCTTATATCACTAGTGAACCAACATTGATTCAGCCTCAAGAGTTTCTTTCCTCTCTTGGCTATTTTATATTATTAATAGAAATAGAACCCGCTCCGTTGGTTGCATGGTCTGACGCGATACTTTTTCGGTGAACTAGACTGCTGTTAACGGGAAGATCGAGGTTCGAATCTCGGTCGGGTGTACTGAGGGTGGATTTTCCACTATTCTTCTCTCCCTTCACGCAAATGTGGGTACACTTACTATAAATAGGGCTTTCCTAATCACTAAAATCATCTAAAAAATCAATACATAAGCGTATAACCGAAACGGGTAGTAAGACGTGGTGCTAAAAAAAGTCAACGTTCTATTGACCTACTGGAGTATTTAGAAATGTTTTGTGAGGAGAAAACCAGACAATAAATAGGCTTACATTTAAAGTAACACACTTTTAGGGTTTAAAGGAAATTGCTTCCTACCATATAGTATCTGTGTTTCATTCTTAAATGTTGTCATTTTTTCATTTAATTATATTATTTACAGAGCAAACTATCAACGTTACAATAATGTTATTATTTGCTAAGTGAGATAATATATTTTTAGGTACATAATTTAATAATGAAATAGCACTATAAAAATACCTAAAAGCTAAATAAAAGGTAGCTGGTGGATTAACAAGCTGAAAGTAACAGTCTTGGATCAATAAGAACCTTATAATCCATTTGTTACGGTTCTTATTCACTACTCTAATTACTAAACTACAACATTACAAGGAATTATTAGTTATTAATACGTCTATTATATACACATGTCTCGAGTCCGTCACACTCGTCTATTACAACATGAAAACGCGCACTCTTAGTCTTGACACTCAAAGACCCGTTGCTCGACTGACTGTCTCTTGTCACCCCTCTCTGGTTTAGCCCTACCTCGGCCCGTTGGAATGCCACCCACCCCCTTGCTATGAGGGGTGGCCCAAGCCTGGCGATTGTTCAGGGCTGGCTCGAGTATGGTCTCACTCGCTACACATTGCTACAGCTGGCAGAGATTCAGACCAAGGCGCTGTGTTATCACAATTACATGTAATAGAAAGGTCAAATATTATTAAAACTAGGAAAGGTATTGTAATAGAAGTCTTGCTTACATGAAAATGGGCTGAAAAGCTCCACATTCACAATAAATTAAACGTTTTTATCAAACATTAGAAAAATTAATAAAACAAACTGTAGAATATGGTTCTATAAATAATCATAAATATTGCACGAGAGCAGATATGGTTCTAAAATACATCATAGATATTGCACGAGAGCATATATGGTTCTAAAATACATCATAGATAGTGCACGAGAGCAGATATGGTTCTAAAATACATCATAGATAGTGCACGAGAGCAGATATGGTTCTAAAATACATCATAGATAGTGCACGAGAGCAGATATGGTTCTAAAATACATCATAGATAGTGCACGAGAGCAGATATGGTTCTAAAATACATCATAGATACCGACACGGAAAAAGAATAATGCAAAATAAAATATAAACAGATATTATGTTATTAAAAATAAGTAATTAATATATCAATGCCTTTAAAAACCCTGATTAATATAAATAATCATATAAATTGGTAATGTTTTTTTAATCTTTTGTATGAAAATCTGGTTCTTGCGCAAACTTAAAGAAAATAAGATATTTAGAAACATAACCTCAATTTAAACTTGCCAAGATTAAGATGCCACAGTTTCTATATTTGAAATAGTGTCACGTGCACACTTGATGGGGATTGTAGTACTAGGTACCTACAACAACCCTACATACAAAAATAAAACATAATCAAAACAAATCTAATTAAATAAAATTAATGACAAAATAAACATTAGTTAAACTAACCTTAATAATGGTTTTCATAGCTGTCTTAAATTTTTAATCCTTCATTACAATTTATTAAAGTAACTTCGATATAGTATTGGTCAAGACGATCCAGTTTATCCTGATAAGCATAAATGGTTAATTTTGGGCTATGTGGTATCAGAGCCAAAAACTACTCATTTTCCAAAATCTCTAATTTCAATCAAAATACCTTTATCATTACTTATAAACAACAACCAGAAAGTCATCGTTTTTTCTTTAAAAGTATTATCTAATATATTTATCAATTCTTTTTAACAAATTTCAAATATAATGAGTGAAATTACCGTTCTCTTTTATGTTAAAAGATAGAGAAGGCCTAACATGGATGTGTGTCCTCAAATCCAAGTACTGTCACATAATACAATAGATTATAAAACTGATATAAATAACTAGTCGGGTCTTATTATAATAGCTCAGGTAATTTGCTGAAAAAATCATACTTGTATTAAGATTTGTATAAAAACAGGTTTAAAATAATGATTTACTTGCTTGTATAATATTCACACCGCGTCTTACTACCCGTTCAGGTTATACGTTTAAAGTACTAATTAATCTAATGGTTTAGGAATCGGGAAGGTTGAATTTTAGAGTAAGTGATCACACATTTGTGTGAAGGGAGAGTGGAAAACCACCCCTAGTTCCCCCGACCGAGATTCTCATCGGGACATGGTAAGAGCCTTCACAGAAAGGATGTACTATCAGTACATTCAGACGTACCCAGTACATCAGTAGATTAGTACGGGCTGATCCTACCACATACTGGTATAAGACTGATGTAACCCAGACAAGCAATATACAGCCTACATATTTCACTACAGTAAATAAAATATTATATTTATATAATATATAAGTGAGATCTTAACTTCTTTCAAGGAGCGATTTACAAAGCCACTCTTATGCTATTCAATCTTGTCTTTAGCATGCAATTATAACATTTGTTCTAATTGATCTCCGCTAGGAAATAAATCCAGAACCAGTTTGCACTTTTGTGGTTGAAGCCCTTTTCCCTATGGTCAGAGTTTGATGGTAAGATTATTATTGAAGATTTTCACTGCCTCACATTTTGGATGCACGATTAATGACTCGATGGAGGTAGATGTATCTCAATTAGTTGGGAATCCCCGAGGGCTTGTCCCTCTTCTTGCCATGAATAATTACTCGGGCGGTCAATCCAGTTAGGTACCGTATCGATTGCGTCTTGGATTCAGGGGAAATGTTTTCTCATGCAGACATGGCGGTTTTGGTAGCTCATAGTTATGTTATCAACTATTTTATAAACTTAGATAGGCAATGATGAGGACTTCAATTTCTTTTTTTATAAAATTTTTCAATTTAAAACCGGGAGTAAAGCATGTTTAACGGAAGTATAACGCAATTTGTGGTTGAATTAGCTAATGTATATTATTTCGTTTCATATATTGTACGAGTTTTGAGTAACTATCTCAATATTCAAACAATAGAGCCAGAAATCAGTGGCGTTTATTTAATGGAGACAAGGGAAGCAACACTTCCCTATAATTAAAGAGGGGAAAAAAGAAACTAAGAGGAAAATGAAGTTACTACAAATTATTATAATAATAAGAACCTCTCCAACCAGTATACCGAGTTGAGGTGGCAGCCAGCTGATCTCACTCACTCTTTATCCCGCCAATCGTTTGTTTCCGGGTCTGTCCGGCCCTCATCGGGGAAAGGGAACCACCGTTTCCCTTGTCGAGTATTATCCCATGAGTTTAATGTCGTGATTGATGTATAATCGTACGTACAATACTGCTAAAATCATATTTTTTAGTTTGTTTCAACCGATATTTACTGTGTCTAGATATAATTATGGGCACTTTATTACAAAATAATGTATTTATCGCCAATTTAAAGTAAGTTTAGTTTTATTTTACGTAAAATTGAGGCGTGTTTGATCCCCAGTAGTAGAATGACGAGTGTGTCAACAAGTGAAGTTGCTGTGTATTCATGTCTTATTTTGAAGAGTGGTTTCTCGTCCCGGTATTTTGACGATAAAAATAAAATAGTTGAAACAGGCAGACCCACATCTTCAGGCAGCCTATACAGAATTTGTGACGTTTGAATAATTTATTTTATGAAAATGTATAGTAAATATCGATATGTTGTGTTGGCAGAAAATTATATAGTTGTCCTTACTATTTACTAATGATAATGTTGTGTAGAATAAATCCAGATTCAAAACTAAAAGGCGGGCCAAAGGTCATACTCACTTTCAGGCCACAACCCAAGAGAAAATTTCGGAAATAGAAACTAACAATTATTATTATTATTTTAGTTAGAACTACCATTATTATTTAAATATATATATATATATATATATATATAATTTAATGCTTGTAATAATATTTCTAAGATCACAAACTATTTGGTTTTATTCCATGCATAGTTTGGGTCACCCCCCCCCTTCCTTTCTTCCCAGAATACTTTTAACTATACAAAAAAATAACAAGACAAGTGTGAGCTTATATTAGGATCCGTCAGACCCCCTCTATTATAGCCTCATTGCTTCCCTTTGTCCAGAATTGACCATACGCCACTGTGAGAAAATCCTTGCGGAGTTCCGTACCATTTATTTAAATGAAGGGTGTTTTAATGAACATTGATGATTGCCTGAAAGGAAATTAAGGAATTAAAGGAAATTATTACAATGAACCTGTTGAAGATACACCTAATTTCATAGCTGAGGGAACTGCAGGTCTTATAGAGTAAATATTTATCTTCTCTCTCTCTCTCTGTTACATGTTGCCAAACCTTTTAGCTTTCAGTTGTTGGGAAGTGAGTTCTCTCTCTCCCTCTCTCTCTGTTACCTGTTGCCAAACCTTTTAGCTTTCGGTTGTTGGAAAGTGAGGGGGGAGGTTTACTTGGAAATCCCTCAGTATAAACAATGTGGCATGAGGAGGTTGGGGAGTTCAATTATCAGACAAAAACATTTCCTCTTGGTGTACAGCCTTTTCTGGAAACATTAACTATTTCCACAATAGAACTTTTTTCAATATTGAAGTTTATTAACTTTCTCTATTCCCCACGTAATTATTCTTAAAACTATTTTATGTATACAGCCTTTTTTCCTCATAGTTAATATACAAACAATAAATATATTACAACATTCATTTTATACTAAATGCTATAAATTACATTTTTACTTGTTCATATTCAGAAAATTAGGAAGTTCACTATCAACATCAATAAAAGACTTAACTTTCTCTAGAGTAGGTAATTCACTGTTACGGTAAAGTGAATGTACCTTTCTGCGAATTCATAGGGCAGAATTTATAGTTTTGGTTTAATATAAGTAGTATCAATTACCATATCTTGATTGGACTAACATTTGAGAAAGACAATCCCAGAAGGCATTTCGAGGACTCTCATTAAATGTGTGTTGTCCAAGCTGCATCAATTACATACGACCGTGACTAGAGTCAAATGGCGGCTGGACTCGTAGTATCCGCGCATGCGCAGTTATAGTATGGGTTGTGAAACGTGTCACAGCACTGATAGGATGTGTATTGGTTGCGGTTAGAGCCGCAGTACAGTCTGAGTATGGTCTGTGACACGTGTCACAACACTGATAGGATGTGTATTGGTTGCGGTTAGAGCCACAGTACAGTCTGAGTATGGTCTGGGACACGTGTCACAACACTGATAGGATGTGTATTGGTTGCGGTTAGAGCCGCAGTGCAGTCTGAGTATGGTCTGTGACACGTGTCACAACACTGATAGGATGTGCATTGGTTGCGGTTAGAACCGCAGTGCAGTCTGAGTATGGGCTGTGACACGTGTCACAACACTGATAGGTTGTGTATTGGTTGCGGTTAGAGCCGTAGTGCAGTCTATGTATGGTCTGTGACACGTGTCACAACACTGATAGGATGTGAATTGGTTGTGGTTAGAGCCGTAGTGCAGTCTGTGTATGGGCTGTGACACGTGTCACAACACTGATAGGATGTGTATTGGTTGCGGTTAGAGCCGCAGTACAGTCTGAGTATGGTCTGTGAAACGTGTCACATCACTGATAGGATGTGTATTGGTTGCGGTTAGAGCCGCAGTGGTGTCTGGGTATGGGCTGTAACACGTGTCACAGCACTGATAGGATGTGTATTGGTTGCGGTTAGAGCCGCAGTGGTGTCTGGGTATGGGCTGTAACACGTGTCACAACACTGATAGGATGTGTATTGGTTGCGGTTAGAGCTGCAGTGCAGTCTGAGTATGGTATGTGACACGTGTCACGGCACTGATAGTATGTGTATTGGTTGCGGTTAGAGCCGCAGTTCAGTCTGAGTATGGTCTGTGACACGTGTCACAACACTGATAGGATGTGTATTGGTTGCGGTTAGAGCCTCAGTGGTGTCTGGGTATGGGCTGTAACACGTGTCACAGTACTGATAGGATGTGTATTGGTTGCGGTTAGAGCCGCAGTGCAGTCTGAGTATGGTCTGTGACACGTGTCACGGCACTGATAGAATGTGTATTGGTTGCGGTTAGAGCCGCAGTGCAGTCTGAGTATGGGCTGTAACACGTGTCACAGCACTGATAGGATGTGTATTGGTTGCGGTTAGAGACGTAGTGCAGTCTGAGTATGGTCTGTGACACGTGTCACATCACTGATAGGATGTGTATTGGTTGCGGTTAGAGGCGTAGTGCAGTCTGAGTATGGTCTGTGACACGTATAACGGCACTGATAGGATGTGTATTGGTTGGGTTAGAGCCGCAGTGGTGTCTGGGTATGGGCTGTGACACGTGTCACAGCACTGATAGGATGTGTATTGGTTGCGGTAGAGCCGCAGTGCAGTCTGAGTATGGTCTGTGACACGTGTCACAACACTAATAGGATGTGTATTGGTTGGGTTAGAGCCGCAGTGCAGTCTGAGTATGGTCTGTGACACGTGTCACAGCACTGATATGATGTGTATTGGTTGCGGTTAGAGCCGCAGTGCAATCTGAGTATGGGCTGTGACGCGTGTCACAGCACTGATAGGATGTGTATTGGTTGCGGTTAGAGCCGCAGTGTAGTCTGAGTATGGTCTGTGACACGTGTCACAGCACTGATAGGATGTGTATTGGTTGCGGTTAGAGCCGCAGTGCAGTCTGAGAATGGACTGTGACACGTATCACATCACTGATAGGATGTGTATTGGTTGCGGTTGGAGCCGCAGTGCACTCTGAGTATGGTCTGTGACACGTGTCACGGCACTGATAGGATGTGTATTGGTTGCGGTTAGAACCGATGTGCAGTCTGAGTATGGGCTGTGACACGTGTCACATCACTGATAGGATGTGCATTGGTTGCTGTTAGAGCCGCAGTACAGTCTGAGTATGGTCTGTGACACGTGTCACGGCTCTGATAGGATGTGTATTGGTTGCGGTTAGAGCCGCAGTACAGTCTGAGTATGGTCTGTGACACGTGTCACAACACTGATAGGATGTGTATTGGTTGCGGTTAGAGCCGCAGTGCAGTCTGAGTATGGGCTGTAACACGTGTCACAACACTGATAGGATGTGTATTGGTTGCGGTTAGAGGCGCAGTGCAGTCTGAGTATGGGCTGTAACACGTGTCACAACACTGATAGGATGTGTATTGGTTGCGGTTAGGTCCGCAGTGCAGTCTGTGTATGTTCTGTGACACGTTTCATAGCACTGATAGGATGTGTATTGGTTGCGGTTAGAGCCGCAATGCAGTCTGAATATGGGCTGTGACACGTGTCACAGCAATGATAGGATGTGTATTGGTTGCGGTTAGAGCCGCACTGCAGTTTGAGTATCGACTGTGACCGGTGTCACAACACTGATAGGATGTGTATTGGTTGCGGTTAGAGCCGCAGTACAGTCTGAGTATGGGCTGTGACACGTATCACAGCACTAATAGGATGTGTATTGGTTGCGGTTAGAGCCGCAGTGCAGTCTGAGTATGGGCTGTGACACGTGTCACAGCACTGATAGGATGTGTATTGGTTGCGGTTAGAGCCGCAGTGCAGTCTGAGTATGGGCTGTGACACGTGTCACAGCAGTGATAGGATGTGTATTGGTTGGGGTTAGAGCCGCAGTGCAGTCTGAGTATGGGCTGTGACACGTGTCATGGCACTGATAGGATGTGTATTGGTTGCGGTTAGAGCCGCAGTGCAGTTTGAGTATGGACTGTGACACGTGTCACAACACTGATAGGAATGTGTATTGGTTGAGGTTAGAGCCGCAGTGCAGTCTGAGTATGGTCTGTGACACATGTCACAGCACTGATAGGATGTGTATTGGTTGCGGTTAGAGCCGCAGTGGAGTTTGAGTATGGACTGTGACACGTGTCACAACACTGATAAGATGTGTATTGGTTGCGGTTAGAGCCGCAGTGCAGTTTGAGTATGGTCTGTGACACGTGTCACAGCACTGATAGGATGTGTATTGGTTGCGGTTAGAGCCGCAGTGCAGTTTGAGTATGGACTGTGACACGTGTCACAACACTGATAGGAATGTGTATTGGTTGAGGTTAGAGCCGCAGTGCAGTCTGAGTATGGTCTGTGACACGTGTTACAGCACTGATAGGATGTGTATTGGTTGCGGTAGAGCCGCAGTGCAGTCTGAGAATGGACTGTAACACGTATCACAGCACTGATAGGATGTGTATTGGTTGCGGTTAGAGCCACAGTGCAGTCTGAGTATGGTCTGTGACACGTGTCACGGCACTGATAGGATGTGTATTGGTTGGGTTAGAGCCACAGTGCAGTCTGAGTATGGGCTGTGACACGTATCACGGCACTGATAGGATGTGTATTGGTTGCGGTTAGAGGCGTAGTGCAGTCTGAAGTATGGTCTGTGACACGTGTCACGGCACTGATAGGATGTGTATTGATTGCGGTTAGACCCGCAGTGGTGTCTGGGTATGGGCTGTGACACGTGTCACGGCACTGATAGGATGTGTATTGATTGCGGTTAGAGCCGCAGTGCAGTCTGAGTATGGTCTGTGACACGTGTAACGGCACTTATAGGATGTGTATTGTTTGCGGTTAGACTCGTAGTGCAGTCTGAGTATGGTCTGTGACACGTGTCACAGACCTGATAGGATGTGTATTGGTTGCGGTTAGAGGCGTAGTGCAGTCTGAGTATGGTCTGTGACGCGTTTCACAACACTGATAGGATGTGTATGGGTTGAGGTTAGAGCCGCAGTGCAGTCTGACTATGGTCAGTGACACGTGTCACATCACTGATAGGATGTGTATTGTTTGCGGTTAGAGCCGCAGTGCAGTCTGAGTATGGTCTGTGACACGTGTCAAAGCACTGATAGGATGTGTATTGGTTGCGGTTAGAGCCGCAGTGCAGTCTGAATATGGGCTGTGACACGTGTCACAGCAATGATAGGATGTGTATTGGTTGCGGTTAGAGCCGCAGTGGTGTCTGGGTATGGGCTGTGACACGTGTCACAACACTTACAGGATGTGTATTGGTTGCGGTTAGAGCCGCATTACAGTCTGAGTATGGTCTGTGACACGTGTCACGGCACTTATAGGATGTGTATTGGTGGCGGTTAGAGGCGTAGTGCAGTCTGAGTATGGTCTGTGACACGTGTCACATCACTGATAGGATGTTTATTGGTTGCGGTTAGAGCCGCAGTTTAGTCTGAGTATGGTCTGTGACACGTGTCACAGCACTGATAGGATGTGTATTGGTTGGGTTAGAGCCGCAGTGCAGTCTGAGTATGGGCTGTGACACGTATCACGGCACTGATAGGATGTGTATTGGTTGCGGTTAGAGGCGTAGTGCAGTCTGAGTATGGTCTGTGACACGTGTCACGGCACTGATAGGATGTGTATTGATTGCGGTTAGAGCCGCAATGCAGTCTGAATATGGTCTGTGACACGTGTCACGGCACTGGTAGGATGTGTATTGGTTGGGTTAGAGCCGTAGTGCAGTCTGAGTATGGTCTGTGACACGTGTCACAACACTGATAGGATGTGTATTGGTTGCGGTTAGAGGCGCAGTGCAGTCTGAGTATGGGCTGTGACACGTGTCACAGCACTGATAGGATGTGTATTGGTTGCGGTTAGAGCCGCAGTGCAGTCTGAGTATGGTCTGTGACACGTGTCACAGCACTGATAGGATGTGTATTGGTTGCGGTTAGAGCCGTAGTGCAGTCTGAGTATGGTCTGTGACACGTGTCACATCACTGATAGGATGTGTATTGGTTGCGGTTAGAGCCGCAGTGCAGTCTGAGTATGGTCTGTGACACGTGTCACAGCACTGATAGGATGTGTATTGGTTGCGGTTAGAGCCGTAGTGCAGTCTGAGTATGGTCTGTGACACGTGTCACAGCACTGATAGGATGTGTATTGGTTGCGGTTAGAGCCGTAGTGCAGTCTGAGTATGGTCTGTGACACGTGTCACAGCACTGATAGGATGTGTATTGGTTGCGGTTAGAGCCGTAGTGCAGTCTGAGTATGGTCTGTGACACGTGTCACAGCACTGATAGGATGTGTATTGGTTGCGGTTAGAGCCGTAGTGCAGTCTGAGTATGGTCTGTGACACGTGTCACAGCACTGATAGGATGTGTATTGGTTGCGGTTAGAGCCGTAGTGCAGTCTGAGTATGGTCTGTGACACGTGTCACAGCACTGATAGGATGTGTATTGGTTGCGGTTAGAGCCGTAGTGCAGTCTGAGTATGGTCTGTGACACGTGTCACAGCACTGATAGGATGTGTATTGGTTGCGGTTAGAGCCGTAGTGCAGTCTGAGTATGGTCTGTGACACGTGTCACAGCACTGATAGGATGTGTATTGGTTGCGGTTAGAGCCGTAGTGCAGTCTGAGTATGGTCTGTGACACGTGTCACAGCACTGATAGGATGTGTATTGGTTGCGGTTAGAGCCGTAGTGCAGTCTGAGTATGGTCTGTGACACGTGTCACAGCACTGATAGGATGTGTATTGGTTGCGGTTAGAGCCGTAGTGCAGTCTGAGTATGGTCTGTGACACGTGTCACAGCACTGATAGGATGTGTATTGGTTGCGGTTAGAGCCGTAGTGCAGTCTGAGTATGGTCTGTGACACGTGTCACAGCACTGATAGGATGTGTATTGGTTGCGGTTAGAGCCGTAGTGCAGTCTGAGTATGGTCTGTGACACGTGTCACAGCACTGATAGGATGTGTATTGGTTGCGGTTAGAGCCGTAGTGCAGTCTGAGTATGGTCTGTGACACGTGTCACAGCACTGATAGGATGTGTATTGGTTGCGGTTAGAGCCGTAGTGCAGTCTGAGTATGGTCTGTGACACGTGTCACAGCACTGATAGGATGTGTATTGGTTGCGGTTAGAGCCGTAGTGCAGTCTGAGTATGGTCTGTGACACGTGTCACAGCACTGATAGGATGTGTATTGGTTGCGGTTAGAGCCGTAGTGCAGTCTGAGTATGGTCTGTGACACGTGTCACAGCACTGATAGGATGTGTATTGGTTGCGGTTAGAGCCGTAGTGCAGTCTGAGTATGGTCTGTGACACGTGTCACATCACTGATAGGATGTGTATTGGTTGCGGTTAGAGCCGTAGTGCAGTCTGAGTATGGTCTGTGACACGTATAACGGCACTGATAGGATGTGTATTGGTTGGGTTAGAGCCGCAGTGGTGTCTGGGTATGGGCTGTGACACGTGTCACAGCACTGATAGGATGTGTATTGGTTGGGTTAGAGCCGCAGTGCAGTCTGAGTATGGTCTGTGACACGTGTCACATCACTGATGGGATGTGTATTGGTTGCGGTTAGAGGCGTAGTGCAGTCTGAGTATGTTATGTGACACGTGTCACGGCACTGATAGGATGTGTATTGGTTGGGTTAGAGCCGCAGTGGTGTCTGGGTATGTGCTGTGACACGTGTCACAGCACTGATAGGATGTGTATTGGTTGCTGTAGAGCCGCAGTGCAGTCTGAGTATGGTCTGTGACACGTGTCACAACACTGATAGGATGTGTATTGGTTGGGTTAGAGCCGCAGTGCAGTCTGAGTATGGTCTGTGACACGTGTCACATCACTGATAGGATTTGTATTGGTTGTGGTTAGAGGCATAGTGCAGTCTGAGTATGGTCTGTGACACGTGTCACAACACTGATAGGATGTGTATTGGTTGTGGTTAGAGCTGCAGTGGTGTCTGGGTATGGGCTGTGACACGTGTCACAGCACTGATAGGATGTGTATTGGTTGCGGTTAGAGGCGTAGTGCAGTCTGAGTATGGTCTGTGACACGTGTCACGGCACTGATAGGATGTGTATTGATTGCGGTTAGAGCCGCAGTGCAGTCTGAATATGGTCTTTGACACGTGTCACGGCACTGATAGGATGTGTATTGGTTGGGTTAGAGCCGCAGTGCAGTCTGAGTATGGTCTGTGACACGTGTCACAGCACTGATAGGATGTGTATTGGTTGCGGTTAGAGCCGCAGTGCAGTCTGAGTATGGTCTGTGACACGTGTCACAGCACTGATAGGATGTGTATTGGTTGCGGTTAGAGCCGCAGTGCAGTCTGAGTATGGTCTGTGACACGTGTCACAGCACTGATAGGATGTGTATTGGTTGCGGTTAGAGCCGCAGTGCAGTCTGAGTATGGTCTGTGACACGTGTCACAGCACTGATAGGATGTGTATTGGTTGCGGTTAGAGCCGCAGTGCAGTCTGAGTATGGTCTGTGACACGTGTCACAGCACTGATAGGATGTGTATTGGTTGCGGTTAGAGCCGCAGTGCAGTCTGAGTATGGTCTGTGACACGTGTCACAGCACTGATAGGATGTGTATTGGTTGCGGTTAGAGCCGCAGTGCAGTCTGAGTATGGTCTGTGACACGTGTCACAGCACTGATAGGATGTGTATTGGTTGCGGTTAGAGCCGCAGTGCAGTCTGAGTATGGTCTGTGACACGTGTCACAGCACTGATAGGATGTGTATTGGTTGCGGTTAGAGGCGTAGTGCAGTCTGAGTATGGTCTGTGACACGTGTCACAACACTGATAGGATGTGTATTGGTTGCGGTTAGAGCCGCAGTGCAGTCTGAATATGGGCTGTGACACGTGTCACAACACTGATAGGATGTGTATTGGTTGCGGTTAGTGCCGCATGGGTGTCTGAGTATGGTCTGTAACACGTGTCACAACACTGATAGTATGTGCATTGGTTGCGGTTAGAGCCGCAGTGCAGTCTGAGTATGGGCTGTGACACGTGTCACGGCACTGATAGGATGTGTATTGGTTGCGGCTAGAGCCGCAGGGGCAGCGCTAGAGTCACAACAACATTATTTATTTGTAAAGAATTTTGTGTGATACTCTATTTTAAAAATAATTTAAAAACTAAAATTGACAGTGCTAATGATCCACCCACAGAATGTGATGGTGTGTGTGTGTTAGTATTCCAACTTACATACGTATACTATTCAAACTTTCGAAGTACAAGGGCATTCATGCATGTGTTGACCTTCTGTATCACTTTAAAATTATTTCATCACCATCTTATTCTTCCCTCAAAATATTCACTCGGATTACCTATACTCTCATCCATCTTGAAATTGACTGGAAATCGCAGTTGTAGTCACGTCACGTCTCATTCGTTTGGAGCGCTAGTGTGTTTGGTTTAACTGTATGGTGGCTCATAAAATGGTGGGGACATAAATAATAATATTATATTAGACGAAATATTGGAGAAATCTTGTTGGTTAATACTTCTATTAACTGTAATGTTCACATGGACTATCTAGACTTGATTAATATAAACAACTTATTGGATGGTTATAAGTTCTATCTCCTCCCGAAACAATATCCTTTGTACGCCCCTGTATGGAGGGGGTATCATCCCAATAACCCCCCCTCTCCGATGAATCCACCTCTGGTTCTAATGTAGTGTTCATGGATGTTCGTTTTACCCTTAAAATTCTATTTTATTAGCACCAAGTTTTACTGCCCGTTTGGGGTTTTAAGGGATTAGGATGGCTATATCGAGAGGAAGTGTACTCGCATTTGCGTGTAGGGAGAGTAAAAAACTATTTTGGTAAACACACCCTCAGAACACCCGTCCAAGATATGAACCCAATATTCCCGTCATCAGTAGTCTATTATGACGATATGCGTCCTCGTTGCGTGCCAATTAAGATGTTCTCGTTATTTGATGAGATAATTGGTAATTATAGCCCCGTTATCAAAAGCCAATTATAGTGATATTTCTTACAATTATGAAATATGAAGACCTTTAAAATTGCACAAGATTTATTTATATCATTGCACCCTTGGTGCCGAGGATTTGATGGCACTAATGTTTATTGTATTTGATATATTACCGAGTTTCCTATTTTATTACTAAGTTCTTGTCTATTGCTGTCCGATGTAATGGATTCATACGCACAAGCAACTTAAATATGATCTACCTCTTGCCTCTTGGACCCCTTGTCACCAGTGCCAAAACCCACTAATAGAAAGAGTCCTGGTGACAGGTGTTGTGAAGGCTGGCTTCCTATTGGGTAGAGGGAGCTAGCGTTACTTGATTTTTTTGTAAACACTACAGAGTTGATTCAAAAAAATAAAATATCGTGTAATCTATTGACATTAATTCTGAAAAGTGTGTGAGTCTCCATGGATGAAGTATTAAAAGGATATCTTACATACAGTTTATTGAAGAAAAATACCATAATCCATGACTTTATAAATATATGAGAGGGGTCCAAAACAGTATCATTACACTATTCTACCACGAGAGTGGCGTGTTAGGTCACGCAGCCACAGAAGAGCGTTTAGCTTCAAAAAATAAATGAATAATCCCCCTGCGTTTCATCAACACGTGATGTTAATTAGGATAGTGTTGGTTAGACCGCAGTGCAGGTGAAACAGATAGACCCGCATTCACCCCCTCCTCTCCACCCCCCTCCTCCCCCACC
>CABEEJ010005168.1:40363-53488 GCA_901482245.1 Timema douglasi
TTCTATCCAGTCAATCTTATGACAACCTATCAATCTATTGAGCTACTTCAATCCAGTCAATATTATGACACTATATCAATCTCTTGATCTACTGCTACCCAGTCAATCTTATTACACCATATCAATCTCTTGAGCTACTCCTACCCAGTCAATCTTATTACACCATATCAATCTATTGAGCTACTTCTACTCAGTCAATCTTTTTACAGCCTATCAATCTCTTGAGCTATTTCTATCCAGTCAATCTTATGACAACCTATCAATCTATTGAGCTACTTTTATCCAGTCAATCTTATGACAACCTATCAATCACTTGAGCTACTGTTATCCAGTCAATCTTATGACAACCTATCAATCTATTGAGCTATTTCTATCCAGTCAATCTTATGACAACCTATCAATCTCTTGAGCTACTGCTACCCAGTCAATCTTATTACACCATATCAATCTATTGAGATACTTCTACCCAGTCAATCTTATGACACCATATCAATCTATAGAGCTACTTCTACCCAGTCAATCTTATTACACCATATCAATCTCTTGAGCTACTTCTATCCAGTCAATCTTATTACAACTTATCAATCTATTGAGCTACTTCAATCCAGTCAATATTCTTACACCATATCAATCTCTTGAGTTACTTCTACCCAGTCAATTATATGACACCCTATCAATATCTTGAGCTACTTCTATCCAGTCAATATTATTATAATCTAGCAATGTCTTGAGCTACTTCTACCCAGTCAATCTTATGACAACCTATTAATATCTTGAGGTACTTCTACCTAGTCAATCTTATGACAACCTATCAATCTATTGAGCTACTTCTACCTAGTCAATCTTATTACAACCTATCAATATCTTGAGCTACTTCTACCCAGTCAATCATATTACACCATATCAATCTTTTTAGATAATTCTATCCAGTCAATCTTATGACAACCTATCAAATCTATTGATCTACTTCTACCCAGTCAGTCTTATTACAACCTTTCAATATCTTGAGCTACTTCTATCGAGTCAATCTTATTACAACCTATCTATATCTTGAGCTACTTCTATCTAGTAAATCTTATGACAACCTATCAATATCTTGAGCTACTTCTATCCAATCAATCTTATGACAACCTATCAATCTATTGAGCTACTTCTACCCAGTCAATCATATTACACCATATCAATCTTTTTAGATAATTCTATCCAGTCAATCTTATGACAACCTATCAATCTATTGATCTACTTCTGCCCAGTCAATCTTATGACAACCTATCAATCTCTTGAGATACTTCTATCCTGTCAATCTTATGACAACCTATCAATCTATTGAGCTACTTCTATCCAGTCAATCTTATTACAACCTATCAATCTCTTGAGCTACTGCTACCCAGTCAATCTTATTACACCATATCAATCTATTGAGCTACTTCTATCCAGTCAATCTTATGACAACCTATGTATCTCTTGAGCTACTTCTATCCAGTCAATCTTATGACAACCTATCAATCTATTGAGCTACTTTTATCCACTCAATCTTATGACAACCTAACAATCTCTTGAGCTACTGCTATCCAGTCAATCTTATGACAACATATCAATCTATTGAGCTACTTTTATCAAGTCAATCTTATGACAACCTATCAATCTCTTGAGCTACTGCTATCCAGTCAATCTTATTACACCCTATCAATCTATTTAGATACTTCTATCCAGTCAATCTTATTACAACTTATCAATCTCTTGAGATACTTCTATCCAGTCAATCTTGTGACAACCTATCAATCTATTGAGCTACTTCTATCCAGTCAATCTTATGATAACCTATCAATCTCTTGATCTACTTCCATCCAGTCAATCTTATGACAACCTATCAATCTATTAAGCTACTTCTATCCAGTCAACCTTATGACAACCTATCCACCTCTTGATCTACTTCTATCTAGTCAATCTTATTACAACCTATCAATCTCTTGATCTACTTCTATCTAGTCAATCTTATGACAACCTATTAATCTATTGAGCTACCGCTATCCAGTCAATCTTATGACAACCTATCAATCTATTGAGCTACTTCTATCCAGTCAATCTAATGACAACCTATCAATCTCTTGATCTACTTTTATCTAGTCAATATTATGACAACCTATCAATCTATTGAGCTACTTCTATCCAGTCAATCTTATGACAACATATCAATCTCTTGATCTACTTCTATCTAGTCAATCTTATGACAACCTATCAATCTCTTGATCCACTTCTATCCAGTCAATCTTATGACAACCTATCAATCTCTTGATCTACTTCAATCCAGTCAATCTTATGACAACCTATCAATCTATTGAGCTACTTCTATCTAGTCAATCTTATGACAACCTATCAATCTATTGAGCTACTTCTATCTAGTCAATCTTATGACAACCTTTCAATCTATTGAGCTACTTCTATCTAGTCAATCTTATGACAACCTATCAATCTATTGAGCTACTTCAATCCAGTCAATCTTATGACACCATATCAATCTCTTGATCTACTTCCATCCAGTCAATCTTATGACAACCTATCAATCTATTGAGCTACTTCCACCCAGTCAATCTTATGACACCATATCAATATCTTGAGCTACTGCTATCCAGTCAATCTTATTACACCCTATTATTTTTCATGTATATTCTAATTTAATCCTCTTATTAGCATGTACAGTAGTTCCTTCCACTCGTCTCTTACTATTAGTTTGGAAAGTAATACCTTCATTACTTTTAGCGTACTCTTTAAACACTTTGTGTCCTGCATACTATAGCCCTGGATACTTGATTACCCTATTAACATTTAGTCAATTGAATAGGGTATGTTACACATCATTATGTAATCTTCATTATTTTTTTTATCAGATATTTCCCTGATTACCTCATTTTTGAGCACGCTAAATTTCTTATTATGCAACTTAGGAGACCAAGTTTCACATCCATAAAATAACAACATTTAAAATAAGAAAATGAAGTTGTTTATATTTTTAACTGGATCATAATCGTATGACGATCCATGTCCAAACATTCTAAAAATGATATATCTTTCATAATAGAATAAATTGTATATGATGTGTTAATTTACAAAAATCAATGGAACTCAACCTTTTTCTAGAATTATGTTGATAATAAGGTAAGCCACGCAAGATTCCATTAGACTATAATTTGCTATCATCTTTAAGTCAATTAATCTATAGATCTATCTATCTATCTTGTGAATTATATATTGTAATAATTTAGGCACACACCGTTAATTACGAAAATGAAACGAATTACATTTTGAAAAATACTGAATTACACATTATTCCTATTCTTTTGTGGTAAAATATTCTTATTACTCAAAGGGTTATAATAAAATTTTATAATATTATTAATATTACACAAAATATTATAATATTAATTCTTAATATGTTTAGTTAAAACAAAATGTCAATTCAAACTACTCTAAAAATATGTTATTTCAAATAAATATTATGTTTGTTATAGTTAGGTTTCGAGAAACACTTAAATTAAAATTTTAGAACTTTCTAAATTTAAATATAAAGGTAAATTCAAATTAAAAACAAACAACAAAATATTAATAAAAAAATGTATTATTTATTTTCTAAATATTTTAGTAAGCATTTGATAAGATGTTATTTTTTATATAAATTTCCATTTTAAAACTCAGAAACAAACCAGACGTACTTTTTTATGTACTCGAAGTAAAGTAAATACAAACAATAAGAAAGATTTCGCAATTTATGTTTCTTTAGTTCCAGTAAATTGTTGGTATAAAATGGCTTGGGCTTAAATCAACGGTAGTTGGAAGGTAGGAGTAGATGTGATGGAAATGCAAAAAATATAAATTTGAGGAATCCAAGAGAAGAGAAGGTTTGCTGGGAATGAGAATGTATTGTTGATAATGTAATTTGCAAGTCAAGCAACTGGAAAGCGTTAAACCAGAACATTAAAAAGAACCAGGTGTAAAGTGAAGGAGAAATATTTTGTATAATTGGCGCAGTAAAATAAATGGTAATGTGCCGGAATAATTCAACCTGTGTCCGCATGTTTGTTTTCACTTCTGATGCTTCCTTACTGCGCTCACCAGTGACGAATTTTGTAGCCTCAAATTGTTTCAAATTCAGCTCCTACCCTACAAAACATAACTTTAAAATGTAGGACATTTGTATTGTGTTAAACTTAACTCCTCGTTTTAGAACTGCCAACATAGTAAAAAGATAAATACGCTACCTAAGAGCGCGGTCAACCGTTCTCACTAAGCACTAAGGTCACTAGAAAGTAGTACGTGCCATGTACGTTAGGGGAGTTAGGTTATCGCTTAATATTAATGCAAAACAAATAACAATGAATTAACATAGGCCTAAAGGAGGATTTATTTTCAGACGATAGAATAAGTCTCAAAATGGAAAATAATATCTTTAGAGATAACTGACAATGCGCTATATTAGACAGAATCCAAAATACATGTCGAGAAGTTATATATATATATTTATATTACTTCTAGACATATATACTTAAGTCTACCAAACAATAGTAAGAGAACGCGATCGAATCACGTTTAACTAACTTAGAAATATTGGTTAAGACTTCTAAAAAATCTAAGGTTATAATAGAAAGGTGAAAGGATAGTATACTAAAGAAATTAAAAAATTAATAGTAATTAACAAGTTAAAATTATGTATATTTAATATTGATAAACAATTCAAGCTGCGCTTTCTATAAGCATTAAAATACATGAGATAGAAATAATATGATTAAAAATATTCATGCCATAACATAATCAAGTCAAATGGTGACCATCAATCAGAAAAATAAATACATGAAAACATATTAAAATAATTAATATCATAAATGAATTGAGGACAACATACAATTAAAATTCAAACACCGAAGAAGGCTAATTTAAATTGAGTAAACACGTGAAAATATTGTATTACAAGAAATATAAATAGTATGACATAAGGCTGAAAATGTAACACGCTATTAAAAAATTGTTCAGTGTTTAAATGAAGAAACGATGTCTTAAACAAGCTTACCAAGGTAATCGTGTGAGAGCACAGTTAACTGTACATTAACATTACACATATAGAAACAGAATAGAGTGCTAAGTAGTGAGCAAAGGCTAAGTAGAATAAGATTGACTTGATAATAAATCATTCGAAATCGGATCCAAAAGTTTTCAGACATTAATATGTCCGTACACAAAACAAATACTAACAGAAATTATATTTAGTTTAAAAAAATTATGACCATAAATAACAAAATTTAATCCCTACATAATTTTGACTCAATTTAACCAATGACTTGTTTTCAGTTTAAAAAAAATCTTCTCCAAAATAACTATCACTTACATGTTGGTAAGTCCCTAATTCCTATTATCATCAAAGAGTAAAGTTCCATTCTGGGTAGTAGTTTATATTTCACTTTGAACAGCAGGGTAAAATGGTAGGGAGAAATCACATGACCAATGAAGTCATTCACAGCAAGTCAGAAGTGATCCTCTTGCCGACACCTGCGCACAACATCATGAAGATGACCATCAGGGGGTAGGGAGACACGTGATAGCACTTATAGCGCTTTTCCCCAAGCTTTAGCGCCTGCGCAGAGTCTTGAACTCGGGGATAAGTACAAGCGAACAGGGGTTACACGCCACTTCACGATTTCAATATTGTTTCCTAGCCAAACTCGAACGATGAACAGTGTTCTGTGTTGACGTACGTGGAGTGTCCATACAAGGCGCTGATTTCCCGGTAAAATTGGGTAAGTGTGTATACACTTTCTTAATATGGCAGAATTTGGTGGCTATGTTGGTTTGTAGCCACGGTACAGTGGGTACATAAAAACGCAATCACAAAGTATGTACAAAATGTAACTAATTGCGTTGATAATAACGACTTCGTCGTTCTGGATAATTCATTACGTAAGACAAATAATTAAGTTAACAATAAATAGATTTATTATAGAAAAACATATATGAGATATAAGATTACAATATTTATAGAAGATTAATGCTGGTTGACAATTGAACGTGTAATATATAAGTTCAGGAAACAAGTGAACATATCGAAGATACTGGAAAACTTTACGTTAAATGCATGATGTGTTGACATATAGCAAGTCCAAATTATAGGATTATCTTGCCGCGGCTCTGGTAATATTAAGCGCCTAAGGCAGCATGGTCAAAGGCAGTAGGCTGGAAGAGCCTGTTCACTATCAAAGCAGCTGGGCAAGCGCCAGGCTACTGTCAGTAGGGTATAAAATGGAAAACAGTGACATCATTACCAATTACCAATGAAAGTTGACTGTAAATCCTATAAGTTTAGAGTTACTATTATATACATAACTGGAACTATCTTGCTTGAGTTTGACTTAAGAAAGTCCTGAAGATACATTGTATAATAAATTATATGAGAAAGGTTTGTTAATTACATTGGTAGATGGCTATCAAACAGGTGTCAACACCAAATAGTACTATGGCCGATCCTTTTCCCAATAGGTACTGCCAGAGCAATCAATAGTACATTTATACAATAACCCATTCCCTTGGGTACAACATTACACTAACTTTTAATACTTAGTCAATAGGAGACAATGACGGGCTATACGCAAAGGTATTATCTGCGTGGACCCCATCATTCAAACTAGCGGAGTTCCGCGCTTTACCCACCCAAGCTAATACCACACGCAAAGCGTGCCAACAAGAATGATTCAACACATTGACCCAACTTGATCCAAGAAAAAGGACTGACAACCTGGTTGTAACCATACATATATTAAACAACTGAACACGACGTCCACGACGTCACGAGAAAACAGACTAGTCATAAGGACTAAAAAGGAAGTACTGTACTTGTGGAGAAAAGCAACCTTTAAGACTAAGTCCTTATTACCTATGGAGCTCAAGGCTCCTATATTTAATCTATTTCATATGGACATTGGGAGATATTCGTCACTTGGACTAATATAAGAAGTCTGAAAGGCTCGAGAACACTTTAGAGTCACTTTGACTACACCGACTAAGTCAGAAGGACACAAAACCAAAATCTAGTCACTTTGACTGAAATAAGAAATCTAGAAAAAATAGTCACATCGACTATATAAACTAAGTCAAAAGGACATGGTAAACATTATAGTCGCCTCGACTATACAAATTAAGTCTTAAGGACATGAAAACAAATTCTAGTCTGTTAGACTAGACCCATAAGTCTTATGGACTTATTAATAACGTCTTGATTCTAAGAAGATCAAAGAGAATTTCCCTCTACAGCGTGGTGAGACCCACGAACCAAACTTCATGGTGAGCTGGTACGTCTGTAGATGATAGAGCGTCGTTTCTTCTTCAATGATATGATGTGGTGAAATACAATGAGTGGATCTGAGCGGCACTCGTTATAATATACGATTTATCTGACCAAACAGAAATAAAAGGAATAAAGCGTAAACATAGGCAAATTGGAGAGACGGTAACAAGGGGAAAAAGGAAAAGAAAGATAGGGGGAAGGAAAAGACAGAAGCCCCAAGGAACTCCGCAAGGGCAGCAGGGCTCTAGACTAGAAACTTTGTTTCCAAACCGGTCCCGTCCATTTCAACTATTGGATGATACAGCAAGGATGCGTGTGAGATTTACCATGCTGGTGTCTCCGACAAACTCATCGTAATTTTCTTGAAAGCATGGTGATTGTATCAGAGTCCATCCTGTAATGGTGAGTAAGTCTTGAATAATAATATCATTACTAAATAAATGAGTTTTAATTATCTTCTTTGGATTCAGCTATAGTATTTTTCTAAGGATTCGTCTCGTGAGTGTTATTTTACACACTTGTAGTATTTTCTTCTTGGAAGCATGGTGGCTGTATCCAATCCCATCCAGTCATGGAAAGTAGATGTTGGCGCATATTATACCTAAATATGTCAACTTTAATGCTCTTCTTTGGATTACGCTATAATAATTATCATAATATAGTACTTTTATGTGGGCTCGTGGTGTAGATGTCAATTTTACATAATTGACATGCTATAAAAAGAGTGAAAATGATCAGGGTACAAAAGAGCGCAGATACATGAGAGCTAACTGCTTTAAAAAATAAAGTGTAGTTTTCATCTACTATGTTTGCACTAATACGTAAGCTACTGGGATGAACAGATGTCTAATGCCCTCTTTGAGAATGTTTGAAATCCGACTGTTCTCTAATCTAACCTAACATAACCTAACCTAAATACATCATGCCAGTAAATTGAAAGCCACGTTAAGGATGCTTGTTTCTCTGTACGATTGTTACCCATTTAAACACAGGCTTCCCTCCCCCGTGGCTGTTCTTGTTAAGAGAGAGGTCGCTACAATAATATAGACATACTGTTTCTATTAGTGGCTTTAGAAGAAAATAATTTTTGGAAAGCTAATTTTCGCTGGAAAATCTTCTATATCGTCTCTTTGAGCTATGGAAAAACTCACCTAGAATCCACCTTGGGAAACGTGCTGCCATCTTGGAGAAATGGTGGACAAAATAATTATTTTATTTATTTAGTGATTTGTTGGTCTTACGAGATAAGAGAGAAAATGAAAAAAAATTAAATTATCTATAAAAATAGTCATGACTTTTTTCTATCTTTTACAGTTAAAAAGTTATGTTTAGTTTTGAACCAGTACTATCGTAAAAATACCTTAATATGAACTTTTTTCTAGTAGCATTCCTCCCATTGGCATCTCCTCTCTAATTTTTTGGTAATACATTACAAACACATGTATATTATATCCAACCAAATTAAATTACCCATTACTTATTAATGAGTGAAGTCTTGCCAGCTATTTGTGTTTGTGAGAAATTGCATACACATTGCAAACAGCCAACCACCGCCACCTTATACTTAGTTTGTTTTAGTCATAAATAAATTCACTTATTGGTTGAGCCTTCACTCTCATTTCATCGACTGTATGACCTCCGTGTGTCATTATTGTCAGGATTGGTTGCGAATAATAGTGTAAATTATAATACGGCCAAACAAGTGGGAGAAGCTGCCATCAAGACAGTTGTGGGGAAATATTTTACAGAAGGTCACTCTCAAACATAAACTGCAAGTATTTATTTTGCTAACATGGGGAACAGTGTACTCTTTGCAGAATCTGTTGCAGCAAACCTAAATTAGCTATTCCATAGGATTGGTTGTGTTGTGAAAACAGAACAAGAACTGAAATCACCCCTCTTGACAACACTACTCTCCACACGGGCACAAAGACAGAACAAGAACTGAAATTACCCCTCAACTACTCTCCACACGGGCACAAAGACAGAACCAGAACTGAAATTACCCCTCTTGACAACACTACTCTCCACACGGGCACAAAGACATAACAAGAACTGAAATTACCCCTCTTGACAACACTACTCTCCACACGGGCATAAAGACAGAACCAGAACAGAAATTACCCCTCTTGACAACACTACTCTCCACACGGGCACAAAGTCGAAAATGAGGCTCGTGATTGAACAAATGTGTGGGAGCAGCAGTGAGTTACCTGAAAACCCTAGATCTGTTATTGATGGAGGTGACCTTCTTCACAGACTGCCATGGCCACGACCTGCAACTTATGGGGATATGTGTGAAGTTTATTTGAATTATGTTAGGAATAACTATAAAGAAGAAGTAATCGCTGCCTTTGATGAATATCAGTCCAGTACTTAGGATGCAGCACATATAAGACGTGTGTACTGTTGATTATAAACGGACCTTAATTCTATCGACCTTGTAGTTCCTGATAGTGGTGAGTGACGAAGTCTGGCGGACTAACTTTAAATTAGGAGTAGTTCCGGAATAAGGTGGCGATCTGGATGGGAATTAGTGGAACTAAGGTTTTCAATAATCTTTTATAAACAATTAAGTCAATATGTGTTAAGAAATTAAATCTCTTTGTACCTTTTTTATATATGTAATTTTACCTTAATGTTTTTTTATATCTTTTATTTTAAAAATGTCAAGTCTTCAAGTATCATATGATTGGTCCTTTCTTATCTTTCAAGCTTGTCTCTGATTGGCCTATCCGTAAATCAGGATTTTCCCGTTCAGGGTGATTACCATTTTCTCGTCCATTCTCTATTTGGATCCAATTAACGTGAGACATAATTTTTTGTTCTCTTACTTCTTTTTAATTTTATTCAAGAATCGTTTCTAATTTAACATGTAGTCTTTTTCCTTTTTATTTATTTCTTGTTTTGGGGTTATGAGTTAAAGTTTCCGTGTAATTATTTTGTCTAATTATTATTTTTTAGGTTTCGATTATTATGCATTTTTTGGTGGTATTGTAATGTAACGTAAAAATTGTCAACCATGAGGCCTGGGTTTTTTTATATTATGGTTTTTGTATCAATCGACATCCTATAAACCACGCTGTTTAAAATCTAATAGAACAGGGGATTAAGTATAATGGTTGAAGACTATTTTCTTTGTATTAATTAATTTTTATTTTTGGCTTTCTCTGTTCTACAGGAGATATATTTTATTAATACCTTAAACAAATCGGTAATGTAGTAAATGTAAATGTTCTCTTTTATTTTAAATTAACCTTATATTATGTTTTATTACCTTTTTTTATTCTCTTAATCTTTTATTATGTTTTATTACCTTTTATTCGTTTAATAAATAATACAGTCCTTTTTGTAACTGGGTTATGATTTAAAGATAACCGTGTGGGAAACCACGTCTTTTTGATAACTATCTTAACCTCCTTTTGTGTTGATTAATTATCTACTTATTCTCTCTTTCAGTCTTGGCTATATATATAATCCTTTCACTAAACTCAATAAGTGTTACTGGTTACCTTTCAATGAGGCGATCAGTACACGTGCCAATGATAAATCAACCACACCGCTCATAGACAATACCTCAGCAAATGTTAGTGTTGCTAATAGGTCTATGCCAAGCAAATCAAGCTGTGACAAGGCTTCTCCAGATTCAGTTACACTGATAGTAAATACATATTTGGAGGAAGTAACTCAGTTGGGACGGGAGAAAACACAGGCCTACTTGTACTCATTGCAGTCCCAGCTCGTATAGGTGAAGAGATGTAATCTGTTAATTCCAGGCAGCTTGAATACACATAAATAAATTTATAGCAGCTCAAAGATGCAACAAGGCTTGGAAAACATGAAAAATCATACCCTTTTCATGCATTCCATGATGGGCTGATATACAATGGCTGGGCCGTACAAAAGGGATGTATAACTGGTTTTAATAATCTCAAATATGACAATGAACTGCAATCTTTTGTAAGTAAATTCAATGACCCAGCAGCGTTACAAGATGAAATAACAGATGAAGGTGAGATATTCTTCATCACGTGGTAAGCTTGAAGATGGTCTAGATACAAGATTCAAAAAGTACAATCAGTTAGTCAGCAAGAAACCTCCCAACTCTGTACCAGATCTCGAATCCCTCCCACCAATTCTGCAGCGGCTCAGTAGCATAGTCTACGAGTCTATCATCAAGTTCAGGTATGGCACGGTAATCACCTATGGAAGGGAAAATGGGGATGGAAGGTAGAATATGGAAAATATCAACCAGTTCCAACAACTCTTCCCCAGCACTGGACTTGTGCGCTGCAAATGATTGTAAAGCTGGGTGAGAAAGGAATTGCGATTGCAGAAAAAGGGGTCTTACTTACTCAACAATGTGTGGTGCCTTTGCTGTTGAGTCTTGCACCAATAGATTGGAGATTGACGTTGACAATGACCCCGACACGTTTGGATGGGTTGATTAATAAGACTTCCATGATGAAATGGAGAGCTGTACTACACAAGAAGAAGAAATGTCATCTTTACCCAATCCACTCAACTAAAAAAGATTACGCTTGGCTAAGTATCTGATGACATTGACAATATCGTTACTTAATAGTGCAATCATAAACTTCAAGTGCGCATTAAAACTGGGTCCATACTATATTTAGAGTATTATAAACTATCTAAATCTATTATACCAACATGCCAAATGTGTATTAATTTGCATGCTTGTGAATCTAAGAAATCCTTATTGGCTACTGTGAGCATGGCATACAATAATAAAGAAATTAAAACGTTGCATATAAACTAGACTATTTGCACACTATTAGCTTATACATAATCAACCATAACGGTTTTACCGTACCAGATAGAGAATTTATAGAGAATATAATACCTTTATATTGTTTCTCCGGTATTTCTCGCGTAAAAGCAACAGTTTAACAGATAAATAAGAAATACCTCTTTTAGCCACAATTGGCCCAAGATGGTGGCATGTTCCCCATGGTGGATTTCAGGTGATATTTCACAGAGATAAAGGAGACCCTATAGAATATTTTACAGAAAATACTAGCTTTTAAAAAATTATCTCCCTCTAGCCACCACACAATATGCCTATACTACGAGGTCACGAAAACCTTGCGCGATCTGTACAACTGTCACTTACGCTGTTTTGTACCCGCGGTCCTCAGGTCCGCAAACAATAAGATATGAGTTTTAAGAAATCATTACTACACTGTTGTACTTTTAAAATGTTGAGTATTAAAAATAATCAAAAGTTGGAAGATAAATAATATGCTGTAGTTAAAATTATTAACTTTTATTTAGCAAATATATCTATAAAATCTGTTTGTATTATCTCTTTTTTAAACTTTTATTAAGTTGCTTACAAAACAAATTAGAACGATTCATTTTGAATTCTAAAATTATTGTCAGGGAAATAAGCAAAATAAATTAAACTAGCTTACACTAAACAAACCATAAATCAGATTTTATTTGATTTTATTTGATTTTACCAAAATTGAACTTTTTATAATGTTCATATTTGATTGGGTAAATGATAAAATATCTTCCTTATTTTTATTTTCTTTTCCTTATTTTATGGTAGCTTAGTCTTTTAAGACATGTCACGGTGATGTTTAACTATCTATAGTTATTATTTATGATAAAAAATATCTTCTTTTAAATAAATATTATCAGAACGTTTGGGGGAAATGTTGTGGTATTATAGAAAAAACTTTGTGGAATTGTAGCATTGGACGTTATAAGGGAGACGCTAAAACAAAACAAATAGAAGAGACTTACTGCATTCGCCTGTCGACTGGGCCTGC
>CABEEJ010005169.1:0-39078 GCA_901482245.1 Timema douglasi
TTCTTTCTCGTTTGAAACAGTGAGACCAGAAATGTGCCAACACTCGTCTCTCGCACTAACATCCGGCCTAAAAACATTGACTCAAACACCTTCGACTACGACTTTTACTAGCACGAGGACTAGTAACAGTATCTGATACCTGTATGATCTAAGGAGTCACTCTCTAAATAAACTAGACTTGCAGTTAAGGAGAGGTTGGTGTTTGAATCTAGGTAGAATATACTGAAGGTGGTTTTAAACCAGATGTTACCAGCCTCGTTGGACGCATGGTCTAAGGCGTCCCTCTCGCAATATACTAGATGACCGACGACGGGGAGATCGGGGTTCAATCCTGGCTGGGTGTATTGAGGGTGGTTTTCTTACAAGGTTTTCCACTCTCCCTCCACGCAAAAGTGGGTACACTTCCTCTAAATCCAACCTTCCAAATCTCTAACACATTAGGGTAGGTAGGCGTATAACCCGCACGTGTAGTAAGAAGTGGTTCTAAAGAAACAACTAGATATTTTCCACTCTCCCTTCACGCAAATGCAGGCACATTTACTCTGAATGATACCTTCTTCATCCAGACACATAGTGTATAAATATACGAACAGTCCAAGCGGATTTTAAGACCGGGTTTAGAAACGTAACCAGGGAAAAGGAAATATTTAAAAAAAAGACTACATTTAATATTGGCAACACACTGGTTACGCGGGCTAAGACGTCAATTTTATCTGGTCTGCCAGTTACGAGCAGGTCAGGGTTCAAATCATGACTTAGTACGCCCGCGAGGGGTGGGGGTGGGGAGGAGAAACAAGAAGAGTGTTTTTTACCCCCCCCCCCCCCCCNCCCCCCTCCAAGACAACCAATAACTGTAATAAAAGCAAATGAAGTAATATATAATGTACTTCTCAAATGAGTGGATTGAATTTTAAGCTTAACAATCCTACGATTTGATACAATCAAAAGTGTCCTCAAATTTCAAATTGGTAATAAGTACTCTACTAATTGCTTCAATACCTAATTATATTCCTCCCCAAGTATAATTCTGGCCGCGCCACTGACAGGGTATTTTTGCCTATATGTGTTTCACCAGAGGCGGATTTACGCACGGGCCTAGTAGGCAGAGTATCGCCTTAATTCACTGACATTCGTCTTATTGAAGGTCACTTATCGGATAAAATGGATTTGTCATCGACCAGTTCGCTCAGCAGAAACCAAGGCGAAAGCTATTATATACTATTATACTATTGTGTACATGCTAATATGTAACCTGTTATACAGTCTACGAATGCAAACTTTGTATTGTTAAATTAAATAATATTTGAATTTGTGTGTTGTGATAGTGTAAGAGTATGATTTCAACTTATTAGGTATTTGCTTAGATTATTACTACTTTTTAAAAACTCATTATAATAAATAATCAAATAACGTAAGTATTTTTTACCTGTCATTCCACAAATAACACTTTGGTGGGCCTATATGGTGTATGACGGGTGGTAGGGGAATCAGGGATGTTTAAGGTATAAGAAATGGGCGGCAGATTATCTAGTGCCTGTGGAGGGCACAGTCGTAACAAGTGTACAACTTGGTGTGAATATCCCTGACTGTTAGTGATGGGTCGCTCGTGAGCGAGTCATTCAAATTGAACGACTCTTGAACGAGAGCTGTGAACGAACTGACTCTCGCTTCGCGAGCGAGTCATTCACGCCACCATTACTCACGACTGTTTCCCTCTCGTACATCCGCTCTGGCGAGAGTCAGGAGTGTTTGTCATTCACGACTCTTCCGTCGTTCTTCGTTCGCTACTAAGAAAAAATCAACTATAAATGCTTACTATCGTTACTAGATAGCAGCACTGCCTACAATATTAAACTAACAATTTTTCTTAACATTACTTAGACATAATTCTGTGAATAAGACACTAAAGGTTATATGCTAAGGTTAATTATTATAAGTAATATGAGTAAGTAATAGAATTAAAGAATCAAACACAATAGGATTCGGATAAATTACACATAAAACTTAATTCGTTCATAAGTTGAAAGGAAAGATACAGAATTGCACGCTCGGAACGAGAATTGTGAGAACTAGTTAGCGCTCCCTCTCAAGCTTAGGATTGGGGAGGGGTGAAGGGATTGGGAGCGAGCCAGCAATGCGGTGAACGATATGACTCATATGAACGACTCTTTTGAGTGACCGAGCTTATGTGAGCCAGCTCGCGTCAACGCGCTGGTTCGACCCATCCCTACAGTGACTGCTAGTAACAACAAACCACCTAACAATAAGAGGATCCGGACCGCCCTAAGGGGGGGGGTTCCAAGTATACACACACAAAAAATCAACAAGCTATAGCTTTTTACTTTTACTACAATTTAATGTAAATGACTTCAACCAAATACTATTTAATTATTATTTTAAAATTCACCTTCTAGATGCAACTTGTAAAACTTCCAATTGTAAAATTATCTCTGCCAGCAATTCAAATATATTTTTCCTTTGTCTTTTTTTCCTACATTCAAACAGGTATTGGGAAACAAAGGACGTTTATTGGTTTGAGTCGAGTTGTGGGATTTGAGAAATTTCGGCAAATATATTTGCTCTCAATTGTAAGATCTTTATGAATCAGCAAGCAAAAGGAGCAGCTTAAATAAAAGGACAATTAACAGAAATGAAGTCAGCAAATTATTTGGGCAAAATACCTGGATTTCCCCCATCCTTTCTTTCAACACACCTACTTTAGCAAAGCCCTATTTTGTAATAAAATACATTTTGAAACCATTTACAAAATTACTAGTTAGTACAGTGTAGACTGTTGAGTATAGTGAAAGGTGGTGTTTTGGAGAAAGAATTCAGTATTATAATGCTTGTTGGTTGTTGCTAATGTAATAAATATTAATCTTAGTTAAATAATTATATATATATATATATATATATATATATATTTATGTCATGCCTTAATAAACGTAAATATTCTCTTGACACCTGGCTTGTAAAAAAACCACCAGCAGAGGCACCGAAAGAGGTGAGATTTTTTTTATTAATTATACTCCCCAAAACTTCACTACCTGTTTGGTTATCCTACTTGTAGTAATTACGCTAGTGTTGTCTTAGTGTGAGGGTTCGTGAATCGTGACGACTGACGTATGGACCAGGGATGGCAAATCTAAGGCACGCCAACGTTAACAAAATTAAACATTGTATACAACTTTTTCTGTGATATAATTTTTTAAAGTCAATATCATTTCGACAGTCATGTCATGTCACACAGTACTTTTGAAGTCAACGGCTAGAAATCATCTTAGCTCGTACATAAGTGCATCTTTTCCTCGTCCCTACCTCATTAGATCAATTATCAAATATACTTATAGCCTGAACGTGGAGATTAAAAAAGTTTTGGTTTTTAAAACTCATTAAAAACTCAAATAGGTGACACAATAGACCAATACAAAATTCAGCAAGCCCCCTGAGTGGCGCGCTGGTCGGAAATGTTTCACCAATCCCTGGTTTAGGAGTAAAAAAATGAACTATGAGTGATATTTTCGGAAAGAAGGGGGAAATTAACCGTCAAAAGAGGCACTCCCCAAATTGTACGGTTCCAACTATATATTAAATTGTCTTCTGTTTATTTAGTTAGGTGACCTGGTGGTCTAGAGGTAAGGTATCGGACTTCTATGCTGGCGGCCGGGGTTCAATCCTCGGTCCCGGCACAGATTTATCTGATTACCAAACCCTTCCTTCACCTCTGACAAGACATCTTGTGAATGTGGGGAATGCCAGGCCTCCACCGTGGTTCGGATCCCACGTTGAACTGTAGGTCCTCCATTTCATCTCACAATCACCCTACCATTACAAATTAGCGTAAGTGCGTATAACCCGAACGGGTAGTAAGACGCGGTGCTAATAATAATAATAATAATTTATTTAGTTGATTCGACCCACCATTTGATGATGAACATGTCATTAATTTAGCTTCCTTATAAAATAAATTAAGCGACTCAGCTCTAGTACATAAATTGTTTGACTGGCATTTTTTATATATAGGATTTTAAAAATGTGTATTTGTTTATATAGCATCATATGTGAAGAAAGATATATATTTTACAAGTAGGTACAGGTAAATTGCATTTCTGAGAAGGTAGATGATATTTCTAAAACATTATTTACTATATTTCTATTCCAATTAGGCTATTAATGTAGTACCTATTTTACATTCAAACGCACAAGCTCTGATTTAAATAATATTCTATATTTTATAATCCAGCATACACTCCTCTATCCTTCTCGCTCCCGACACAACCAACACTGCATCATGTTAGGGTCTATGTATTTATGTATGTGTATATACACGAAATTTGGCATGAGTGTTCTTTGATAAAATCTAAGAGAAACGTGTTCAAGAGGTTTTTTTTTTTTTTAGATTTTTGCATAATTCAACTCCTAAAGGGTTGAAGCGGAAGGGGGTGGTTTTTTTCTTATCTTCTTAACCCCTTGAGCTGGAAAGATGAAACATATGATAAAACAATCCCGTGCGAAGAACGCGTTATTTACCTAATATTTAACGAAGCCGTGATTATCAATTTATTGCTTGTGTGAAAACTAAGTATATACTTACTATAGACTTTAATTCTAAGTTTACAAAATATACTTGGGGAAAAATACATTTGATGTTAAAGTGGAATTGAATGTGTGTATGTGTTTATATATAAAGATTGTTATTATGTATATTATGTACAAATACAATATACATAATATTTAATTGCAATCTCACATAGCCATATATAGTGTATAGTAGTGTATTTACGAGCATATGCACATAATTCCACTTCAACATGTAATGTTATTTTTCTCTGTATAGTGAATATATATATATATATATATATTTTTTCCCTGTAACAACTAATTAATTATTAAATTATATATTCTAAAAAAAATTATAATATCTAAAAAGTTTCAAACAGAGTTCTAAAATAATGTATGTTGACATGGTAATTTGTTCTAAGGGTGATATTTACTAGTTGGTTTTCCAGTCTCCCTCCAAGCACATGCGGGTACACTTCCTATCAAATCAACCTTCCTCATCCCAAACACTTTAGTGTAACACAAATTAGTAAAAAGCGTTAATAAAAAAAAGTATCCAAAATAATGTACACTATCACGTTAATGAACACAGCCGGAATTAGAACTCCTTCGGTGGTCACATGGTCTTAGGGCGCTACTCTCACAGTAGATGAGATTACTAATGACGGGTAGATCGGGGTTTGAACCTGTCTGGTGTAATGAAGGTGGTTTTTCTAAAAACATATTCCTCATCTCTGTCCATTAAATACCTCGGTGTTCATGAAATAAGTATAATATTCTATTTTTAAAAATATGTTGACATTTTAAATCATATGTCCAGTTGCACCGTAACTTCCACCTCACCAAACAAACAAAGTTTTATACAATTCCAAAAGTGAATTTTATTGTGCACGGATTTTTTTTTGTATGCGACTTGATTTTTAGCTCTTTCTTCAAGGTGAGGCTTCATCATAGTCAAAGTTAGCTTTTTCAAAAATATTCTTCTGGCTGTAAAATTTTGATATTTTGAAGAGTATAAAATTTGTGCATTGATGCCAGCTATATTTATCAATGAATAAAATACTCTCATAGGCCATCACCGTGTAATACGTGCAACATCGTATACACTACACCTTTGATCCACTGTATCTATTATTATTATTAGCACCGCGTCTTACTACCCGTTCGGGTTATACACACTTATGCTAATGTGCAATGGTAGGGTGATTGTGAGATGAAATGGAGGACCTACAGTTTAACGTGGAATCCGAACCACGGTGGAGGCCTGGCATTCCCCACATTCACAAGATGTCTTGTCAGAGGTAAAGGAAGGGTTTGGTAATCAGATAAATCTTTGCCGGGACCGAGGATTGAACACCGGCCGCCAACTCAGAAGTCTGACACCTTACCCCTAGACCACCAGGTCACCCACTGTATCTATTCCTCCCTTTGACTTGTTGTAATCCATTATTATATCTGGTTTTTTGGTGTCATCATTGATAGATGGTGAATCATGCATTGTAGATAATAACATGACAGCCTTGCTTTTCTTGGGCACACAGGATGTGATCATCAAGTTTTTCTGAAATCCAAATATGGACGAACCCACTTTTCGATTTTTATTTGCCTGAAATTCATAGGGAATCTCTCTTTTGTCTTTTCTAAGAGTACCAACACAATTTATTTTATTTTCCAAAAGAGATTTTGCCAAGGGATAGCTGGTATACCAGTTATCCACTGTAAGATTTCGATTTGATCCTTCAATATCCGAAACCAATCTATTCACAATGTCAATTGGCTTATTTGACACTAGATATGGGCCTTCTTCTTGCTTACCACAATACACTTCTAAATTAATGAACAAAAAATGTATTTGAGTCACAAATTCAAAAATTTTGATCCCGTATTTTGCAGGTTTATTCGAAATATATTGAACAAAACTGCAGCGCCCTCGAAATTCTTCAAGTTTCTCATCAACTGTGACACGAGTATCCATATTATACCTGTTCTTACAATTCAGTACAAATGAAACCAAAAATGATCTCACAGCAGCTAGCTTATCTATTTTTCTTCGGTCATTTCTTGTATCCTTATTGTCTTATTGTTGAGAACGAAGCAAGAATAAAAATCCTTTGTAGCTCATACAAGCTCTTAGAATCTGTATTCTGGTCCCATCTGAAGCCCATAGTTCTTTGACATTAGTGTGATGTCCTTTTTTGATTCCAATAAGGTAAAGACATCCTAGTAATGCCATAATCTCAACTCTTGACATTTCTTTTCCGTCCGTGTCCCTAGAAATTGGTGCTGCCAATATTCTTTTTGTAATATGCATATTTGTAAATTGCACAATGTCATCCAACATAACCATATCAATAATTTTATGATATGCTGATATTTCATCTTTTATATCTCTTGCAATATGTTTGGGACCAGGAAATACTTTGACTATGTTTTTTCTGTGAATTTTTACTTTCTTTGAAAAGTCAGTTTTCCTCCAAATACATTCTCTATCTTTTCAGGTAAAATAATCTTCATTAGTTGTAGTTTTTATATTTTCATATACAATCTTGTTCAGACTCACTATTATGGTCACTTTGAATTAAAATTTCCTCATTTTCATCAGAATCAGCGCTATCAATATATTCAATCATCCGACAGCTCTTGCAATATTTTGCCGATTTCTTCAGGAGACATCATTCTAAACAAGTAAGAATTTATATATTTATTAGATTTTGCCATTTATAAAACCAATTGGTTATAAAAGAGTAGTAAATAAAAATGTAATTATTTTTAGAACAAAACAAGATGTAAATTCAATAATTGTATATTATATAACCTTGAAAGGACTCGAACACAAGATTCTTAACTCTATTTTAAAAAAAAACAATAGTTCAATGACATTTGCATAGAAATTTATTCATTTATGAGAAATCAATTAGATAAATATATAAACTTACATGACTTGAGTGGGCGCGTGGGGTATGCAATACCCCAGTAATACACTCTTTCAAATAAATTCAATTTTCAGACGCACTAATTGATTTCACTGAACACATAACCATACCGACAGATACTCAAGGTCACACTGAAAGAATATATAAAGCAACACGTCCGTAAGGCGCCTGACAGTGCTACCACAAACTAAAAATAAAAAATTAGGTACTTTATACCCCAGCGCGCCTGCTCGAGGGTTAATGTGTTTGTATGGTAAATAATTTGTTGGTCATACCCTAATTTTTAACATCTAATTATTCTCATGCATTAAGGACCTAAACGAGTGTTCTGGTAAGTTATTAACCCTATTTATCATTGTGAATAAAATTTTAGGTAACAAAATAAAAAATAAATGTAAGCATTTGATCAAATGTATATGATGAACAAAAGTAATACTGTTTGATAAAATTATTATTAATATTATTATTATTAGCACCACGTCTTACTACCCGTTCAGGTTATACACACTTACGCTAATGTGTAATGGTAGGGTGATTGTGAGATGAAATGGAAGACCTAGAGTTTAACGTGGAATCCGAACCACGGTGGAGTCCTGGCATTCCCCACATTCACAAAAGGTTTTGTCAGAGGTGAAAGAAGGGTTTGATAATCAGATAAATCTGTGTCTGGACCGAGGATTGAAACCCGGCCGCCAGCACAGAGGTCTGACACCTTACCCCTAGACCGCCAGGTCACCCTATAATAATCAAATTCGAATGTACCATGCATGGTAAAGTTTTATATTTTTGTTGGAAAGGCATTATAAAAGCAAGCATCAATCTTTCCAAAAATCACTTTTTTTTTATTAAATTTCAACTAATGGATGGCACCAATTAGGTATTACAACATAAGCTACAGACAAGCAGTGCAAGGAAATTGGCTCACATATAGAGTGAAGCCCCATTTAACAAAACAAGCATAGAAAACAACTCTCGTAACAAAACAGTAAATAAACTAAAAAACTGTGGCATAACAAAACATTCAACACTAATATTTTATGTAAGAAGTAAAGTTTACTAAGCAAGTATAAACATTTACACACATCAAAAACATGTTAATATTTCAATGCAAGGCATATTCCTCTATAATCTAATATCTCCTAATCAAGATGTCTTATGGGGATACAATCTTCAAGTGTTTATAAATATGAGTTACTGTGCTTCAATTTCTACAATACTATTATATTGTTTAATGACATATTATGAGGATAATATGACAGGGATAGCTTTTGGTTCAATTACTACAGATCCGCAAACTAGCCACTGGGTCTCCCACAAATATGTTACAGTGAACATTCTGATAAAACCTCATGTGGGCGTGCGTGGAAGTGGAGTAGAATAAAAAGTGCTAAGAGGTTGAATATGAACAATTATCTATTTGCATGCCAAATATATATATATTTATATATTCCATTGTATATAAATAGTTTAAAAAAAGACTAAAACAAAGAGTTGATAGTCAACAATTAGTTTTTGTGGTTAATAAAGAACTGCCGGAACCAAACTACAGAACTGACCAATACCTACTAATGACAAATAAACACAAAATCATACTAAAAATGTAACTACAGTAGCCCCATGGCTTCTTTGGTGCTGACTGACAGCTAAAAGCTTTGAAAAGTTACCAGACCAAATTATGTGTCCCTATGCCGAACCATATGATCTGCAAAAATGTGTGTTTAGCAGCTGTCACTTCTGATGGTGAAAATTTAGGTATATACCTAAGTGTTGACGGTCAGAAGTCAGCTGTGAGCTGTCAGTCAGCACCAAAGAAGCCACGGGGCTACTGTAGTGATTCTACACAAACACATGCATGCGCGCGATCGCACACACACACACACAATTTATAAATGACAAACAAAAGATGAACCTAGTGTTCTAATAGAGCGACATAAAACTTTTGTTAAATGATACAACTAAAACCATAATATGACCTACTTTAGAATAAAACAGTTATTCATTAACATCTACTAGATAAGAAAATACAAGTTATTCAACAGCATCTTTGGAAATATTGATATTTGAGATTTTAATTATGGAAAATGTGTATAAAAAAATTTGATAAATGTGGGTTAAAACAAACTATATTAATAAGTATTGATGATTCAAGCTACATCTTAAAATGCTGTTAAAATCCATGTTACCAGACCTACTTTAATACGATGCCAAGTGAAGAGTCCAACTAATGTCTTGTTTGACTGATGATGTAATTTTGGCATCTGTAAAACATTATTCCAACGGAGATGACCTTTGAGAGGGTGAATATCACCTTGAAACACTGTTACGTCATTTCAACCACTCATTCTGTCTCTGCATGTTTACACAAACTAGATAGTCTCAATTTACAACGTCGAGAACACCCGCTCCGGTTGCCGCGTGGTCCAATACGCTCCTCTTGCAGTAAACTAGACCGTCGTGATCGGGAGATAGAGGTTCGAATCTCGGTCGGGTGTAACGAGAGTGGTTTCGACTCTTCCTTCACTCAAATGTGGGTACACTTCTTCTAAATATAATCTTCCTAATCTCTAAAACCATTAGCATAATTAGTAGACAGGCCTATAGCCTGAACGAGTAGTGGGCCGGGGTGCTATCAAATAATAATAATAAGAAAAGACATCTAGAGCTCTCCTTTTCTGTTTATGGCTCCACTTCTTACAATGAGCTATTATGTTCAGGCTGCCGTCATTTCCTCGTGCAGTTTAAATGATAGTTACTCGCCTCGGTGGCGTAGTTGGCTAATGTGCTTGTCGTGTTGAGCTCGACTGCTGTGGACGGGGAGATCGAGGTTCGAATCTCGGTCAGGTGAACTGGGGGTGGTTTTTCCTAAATGGTTTTCCACTCTCCCTCCACGCAAATGCGGGTTCACTTCCTCTAATTCAACCTTCCCAATTCCTAATCCATTAGAGTAATTAGTACTTAAAGCGTATAACCCGAACGGGTAGTAAGACGCGGAGCTAAATATTATTATTATTATATGATAGTTGATGACACTGACCTTACATTTCTTCTTTCTAAACATCTTTCAAGAAAATAGCCTATCTTACTAGTTAGATAAATTGTAGACGACTATATTTCTTTTCCTTGTTGCAAATGAGTGTTTTAGCAAAGCTCGAGTAAGGGTAAGTAAGAACTGTGGATACAAACCTCAAATCCTTAAGATTGAGATTCGAGAAAATTTCAGATTTGAGACTCGACTCACAAAATATATATAGTTTTTACAATTTTCCAAGTGAAATTTGCCCTATAGCTCTAAAACTGCTTATTGGTAGTTCAACACAAATTATAGCCACAAGGCGAACCTAACGACCAGGCCCCAGACAAGTAATTTAACACTTGACTGAGTGTATGAATGCTATTAAATTGGAGATTTGGTGGATTCGACCCGATATAGGAAAAGCAAAACATATTAAAAAGAACACTTCTTTTTTCAGTTGATTTAGAATGGCCCTTAAAGTCCTTAAATGTTAACTTTAATTAAAAATAATATATAAGTCAGAGGTCAGAATCCAACGGCCAGTTTCATAGTCAAATTGAGTACGCCTCAAGTGCGGCGCTACACTAAGTACATGACAACACCTACCTAAACCAGAATGGAATGGGCCAGTTTCCTATGCGAGAACGGCCCATTCCATTCTGGTTTAGGTAGGTGTCGTCATGTATTCAGTGTAGCGCCGCACTTGAGGCGTACTCAATTTGACTATGAAATTGGCCCTTAGGCTAAATTTGCAGTGTGTTAGATCACTGTTAACTGAAAGAATCAAGTTCAAATATAGATCTAACAAAGTGAGGATTTTTTTTTTCTATTCCATTAATCAGTGTGATTTTAACATTCACTCTTTAAACTAAATCATGTACAATTCCTCCAAACCCTCTCCCTCAACTCAATCCATTAAATTAAAATGTTAATAATCTGCTTATTGGTTTAAGAAAACGATTTGTATGCTTTACACGAGAAGCCGTTGTTTGAGTTTGGGAAAACATTTATAACAAACTCTTGAGTCACTTGTCCTTCACCTGTGAAGACTAAATCCGCAACTCCTCAGATCTGATCGGACATATTTTGCAGGTCAGTTACAAGGACCGAGTATATGCAAACATGGGTATATTATGTTATGTGCATTATGCTAAGCAAGTAATAAAAATGCACACATAAGCAATTTTGTAAGAATACATAGCACGGTAGTGTGAATAGAACTAAGCTAATCCCAAGTAAAAGGGAAACATAGTTTGGCAATTTAGTATGAAAATTTGTCCACAACAACGGCAAACCCAGGGGGTGAGGGGGGACCCCACATCAATAGTAATAATAAAAGAAACCAATACATTAACGTTGTATAGTGTGTCTGACTCCAATATGCATACCATCTGCCTTGCCCTGTCTCCTAGATGACCTAACCAACCACTCCTTTAACTTAACTCTGGTGTGCATACAAGTAAATTAATTCTTGACAACCCCTAAATAAAACCTTTGACTGCCGATACTAGCACCAGGAAGAGAAGCAGAAAGACCGTGTCCTTGCCTCGACTTTATTGAACTTATAGGATGTGAACACACATTGAGAGGGAGGGGGGATGGAAAAGGCAATATTATTATAACTATTCATAATTATACTTCTTAGGTTTAAATTTCAAGGAGCCTTAAGAAAGCTACTCCCCTTACCCCCATGAAAACAGGCCCTGGATCTGCCCTTGGGCCCCAAAGTGGTTGGCCATAAGAGCTCTTTATATTGTGTAGACTAGCAGTGAAGATAGTATAGAGAATGTATCAGGTAGGTGTGCTGGCTTTCCCTCTTGACTAAAGCCATAAAAAATAAACTTTGAGTTGTTAAAGTACAATAGAGATGGATAGTCTTCAATTCAATTCCTTTGAGCATTGAGTAATGGTATAGGACTGATGTGATTTCAGTTTCAGCGGAGCTCCTGCTCATGAAAATAATTACACATTTTAATGGATATCTAAAACAATCCTGTTTGACAATCACTAATACTGTTCTATTGTTTAGTGGAGTTGTAAAATTGTCTGTAAATGTTCACTTTTCCTTTATAATGAGTTAACTTGTATTTTAATAAAAAATTGAAACTTTGAAAATTATATTTTTTAACTAGGGGTCTGCGAAGCTTAGATAATATCTATATCAATTTGAATTTTATATTATTCAATAACTAGAATCATACTATATTAGAAAAGAATCATTAAGCTTTTGATACGTTGCAAATCCCACAATGTGCCTAAAAATATGTTAATACATTTTAATAAGAATCTTTGTGAACTAAAGTAAATGCTTATTTATTACTAAATAATAATAATATTTTAGCACCGCGTCTTACTACCCGTTCGGGTTATACGCTTCACGTACTAATTACGCTAATGGATTAGGAATGGGTAAGGTTGAATTAGAGGAAGTGAACCCGCATTTGCGTGGAGGTAGAGTGGAAAACCATCTAGGAAAAACCACCCCCAGTTCACCCAACCGAGATTCGAACCTCGATCTCCCCGTCCTCAGCAGTCGAGCTTAACACGACAAGCACGTTAGCCAACTACGCCACCGAGGCGGGTTTTATTACTAACTGAAGTACCTGTTGTTGTCCTGGGTACCCATTCAATGGATTGCGTGGCTACCCCTAGCAAATCTTCCCTTTGATACCAACAGAGAGAAAAATAACTAATTTTATTTATTCCAACCCAGTTTTTAATTAATTTAAGAAAAAATCTATTCTGAATTTTAAAACGCTAGCTTTAAGGTGCACATGACAGACACAATCTTTATTTTATTAATAAAGATTACTGTACAACTGAACTTTACCAAGGTGAATTATTGTTTGATGAACAAGTTTAAAGTATAGGACTAATATAATTTTAGCAAATTTAACTAGTTATGATTCAACTTTATAATTATTCCAAATTCGAACATATTTGCTTCGATTCAAACACAAAAAACCTGTTTGTAGATGTATATTTCTAGCTACAAATATGTTGTCAAATAACAACTTTAAGGAAGAACAAAAGGGGTTAACTCTTCTCGGTGTATAAAAAAAACTTATTTTAAGAACTGTAATCACTGGTACATTTGTTAATTAATTTAGAGTTTCAAACTGGGATGTAAAAAATACCTGTGAAACAAGATTTTGGTTAGTTTTTGTAAATCTACCTCATCCTTTGAACAAAATAAAAACCAACCTCCCAAAAAAACCCACATTATGTCCAAACATTATCAGAGTAAATACAATAACTTTTTTTTTAAATGTCCATACAGTAGAGTAATAAAATTAATGATGAATTAATAAAAAGCATATTTAAAAAAAGAAAATATATCGGTAAACATTTCTGAAAATTCTCTTTAATGTTTCAGTGGGACACAATTTTTTTATTTATTTTTTATTCATACAAAGCTTAAAATAAGAGGAATACAGTTTAATTTTATGATTTTTATATTTAGCTCTGAAAAACTTGTTTTTACTTTTGAGTAGTTCTGTGCGGAAATAACGATTTTCTGAGGGAACGAGAATGAAAGCGGAAATTACGGTTAAAAATAATCCGCCACTTCAGGCTTATATTTATTTGTCAGTTTATAATTTTATTCTAACCTTAGCATTCCCATTCATTCCAATAAAAAATTATAATATGACAATTTTAATTAAGTTAGTGTAAATATAGTGATGGATGTCAAAAATATTTTTAATAGAATCTAGAAAAGGGACAAAAACTCTGATTTGGTTGCAGTTATAGGTATGAACAATTATATTAAATTCTGTAATCCTGGAAAAAACATAGAAAAAAAAGCCAAAGTAAAAAATATGTACTCAAAATGTTTATATTAATTTATTTTTGACTGTAATTTTTCAAAATAAAAACTAAATAATGTTTTGTCTAACAAGTGTTGAGTAAGGTTGTTGATGTAACCTATTAATGTTTATTTTAATAAAAACATAGGCCCAATGCAACTTTTATAATTATGTATTTTTTATCAAACATTTTTGGTATGAATAAAAAATTACTAGTCTAATAATAGATTTTAAGATTGACTAATAAAGTTCTTAAATAAAAAAACTCGTTGTGTGAATTTTAATAAATATGTAACTTCACCGTAACTATCAAAATATTCTAACTAATGAGTTTAAATAAAAGTGAGCCACAGTCTTGTCGATAATAAAAACAGTGTGTATGATTACCTCTTATGTTTTAGTTACTAGAGCTCTCCCAAAAAGTGCTGTCGGATTCAAGAAATATTAGTGAATCCAACACTTAATATCAACGATAGAAAAGCAAATGTAAGCCATATTAGTCCTTTGTGTCTCTCCAAATAATAACATTTACATTAAAGTCCTGTCTCTATGCAAACATACGTGGTGGTGTATTTTGGCCATAATTTGATATTAAAAATCCCTTCTTTTCATTATTTTGCAGTAAAAATATGTTTTCCTACCTTAAATCTATTCAGGGATGG
This sequence comes from Timema douglasi, assembly GCA_901482245.1. Lineage (NCBI taxonomy): Eukaryota > Metazoa > Arthropoda > Insecta > Phasmatodea > Timematidae > Timema > Timema douglasi. Next base: position 14,978 of record CABEEJ010005169.1, read on the forward strand.
ATATTTACCTCAATTATAAGTAGAGTGGTTAGGTTTTTTAATGGCGCTCAGTTGTGTTGTAGGGTAGTTATTATATAAAAGTGATTGAAGTTTCAGGTATCCATTTACTTAACGGAAGCTAAGGTTAATATAAACGTAATAAATTGATAAAAAAATGTTTTGACGACAATTAAATACAAACGTAACATTGATAGATGGTCCTTAATTAGTTTTTTTATATCTCACCCCCCCNGCTCGTGTTTAGGGAACAGCCAATTTCTCAAATGTTTTCGCAAAGTTTGAAATCCCGCACAGCCCTACTTTTGTGGTATTACAGAATACTGGTAGGAAGAACAGTATTCAACAGTTTTAAAAGTTACTAAAACAATTTTAATATACTCACACATCACATGTGATCTGAAATTGTCACTTTTGATAGATATGATCGATATCAAATTACTGCAAAAAAAAAAAAGGGGTATTTTCTAAACTGTTTTTCTTATTGAAAACTGGACTGTTTATATCAATAATTTTATCCATGGAAGAAGTTATAGTGAAACAGTATTATTATTGTAGAGCCAGAAGGACCAACATTTTAAAATGAAACTATCCACATATGGTTTCCCAGCTTCGTGTCTGGAGCAAGGTAGTTGCTAATAATGTACGGTCTAGGAGTATTAAGGATATCTACTGTACCTTCTTCCATATATAAAACTAATATTCAACATTTGTTATAGATTAAAATGTTTAGTTAATTGTTATAATTATTTGGCTTTTAATTAAGTTTGAATAGTTAACATTTTTGTCTCATGTAAACCAATAAATAATATGCTAAAATATGTGTTAACAAGAATTCTATGTTTTATAAATATGAAGTAAATGCAAATATTTCTTCCAAAATTAACATTTAAAAAAATCCTTGATGAGGTTATTAAATATATATCTTTCATTGAAAAAAATGTGTTAGCTCACTGACCCAATTTTAATCATTTTTCCAAATCAGAGGTGTTAGTTTTCTCAAACACAACATTTAGTTCAGGGAGGTTGGTGTTATTGTCTTTTTAGTGGTAACCACTGGATTACTCTAAACAAATAACAAACACAAGATGCCTACGTCTTAGTTCATTGTGTTATGAAAAGCAGTTTCTAAGGAACACTTTGAAAAGTAATCAAATATTTTTCTATGCTTTAAAAAAAACCCTTGAAATATTGGTGGTCCCTCCATGATATAAACCAAAGAATTTTTAACAAAGCACTAAATAGCTGAATAATTTGACCAGCAGCTTGCAAGCTCACTTTTAACAAAGACAGTGTTAAAAAATGACTTAAAATAATATACACTTAATGTTAAAAAAAATCTCACTAAAATACATTTAATTCAACTGTGCAAGATAACATGTATATTCTATCAGAGTCAGTGGAAACATTAAAACATCTGTCAGATCATTCATGTACCGGTAGCCCCGGGCGGTAGCTGGTGGGTTTGGGGTTCAACGTGAAAAGAGTGTCTGGCGACTCATATTTCACTCCAGGGTGGTGGAGTCAGAGCAGGGAGCGATTATGGGCGGAAATGGAGTTGGTAAAAATGTAACGATTCAGACTCTGGCTTCAAAATAGAAACCTAGTAAAATAACAATATTTGATTAATATATCATTTCAAGGAGTTTGAGTCGGACAGTAGAAAAATAAAGTCAAAGGGGAGGCTTGGTGTACAGATTGTACAACCCTGCACACAACGCCACTTCCTAAAAAACACCAAATGGAGTAAAGAATGATAGAAACATATAAAAGGAATGAATCATATAAAGGACATGAGGGTGTATAGTATTTCCGATAGTTTACAGTAGGATAGTATTATACCTCTACCCCCTGAGGCTTTGTACAGCAACAAGACAACCTGTATTCTCATGACTATACATCACAATTACGTGTGATGAAACATTCATTGTGAGAACATTTCAAAGCTGTAGTTTGTGCAAATTCCTGGACAGCTCTGGGTGCTCATTGTAACTCACACTTCAAGGAAGTTCCGAGCGCTTTGCTTCACTCAGCCTCATGAGTCGCTCTGGTGCTTTGCTTCGCTCAGTCTCATGAGCCGCTCTGGTGCTTTGCTTCACTCAGCCTCATGAGCCGCTCTGGTGCTTTGCTTACACTCAGCCTCATGAGCCGCTCTGGTGCTTTGCTTCACTCAGACTCATGAGCCGCTCTGGTGCTTTGCTTCACTCAGCCTCATGAGCCACTCTGGGTGCTCATCTGTACCAACACCTCAGGGAATCTCATATTTTTGGACAGTGTTGAACATCCTTCTCAACACCAAGATGTGATCCAAGCCTTGCCATTACTTCTCTTTATACATCAACAGTTGGAATGTATCATTGATGCTCTGGGTCCTTTATCATAATGCATAACACATTCTCACATGCCATTCATGGAGTGAAGTAGAAATAAACTAACATTTAATATTTGGAATTATATTATATTATGTTTTGATTTGTATACATATATAAAATGTATGTGTATGATTTAATCTGAAGAATTATCACATTTTATGGACCAGCCAAATATAAAAAAAAATATTTATGGGTTAATTTTAAAAAGCGGAAAAGTTTTTTAACATGAAACTACAAGATCGAAGCGAAATTGTCTGACCACTAGTCAGAGTACAGTCAGTATTCTAAAAATAAAAGGACTAATGAGCGCTAAATATCGCTATGATTGTAATTAATTGTTATATTTTGCATCTAAATTTTTGGAGCTACATCTTTACATTAAGTGTAAAATAATAATAATAATAATAATAATTAGAAAAGTATATTTATATAGTGAGATTTATAATTTAAAAAATAAGGCAGATTGTTTAAAATAAACTGTTTCTTTTTTGTAACGTTACTTGTTAACAATGAGGACGGAAACAATTTCCGAGTGATGCATACAACCTGGATGGATAGTAACATGCGGTGTTACGAAAAATTAAATATTTACCTTCTTCTAAATATTTAATTCCAACCATAATTTTAACAAGGAATTTAAAAACATAATTATATGCTTTGCATAAACAAGCTTTTTTTTTAGTACTTAACTATGTGTAGCCATGTTTAGTGCGAACATGACAAAATAACTAGAACAGGAGCAATTGTTCTGTTGGTATTATTTTTCTTACACCTGTTCAGGTCATACACATCATTTGGTATTTTCCATTCTTGTCGACCACAAGAAATGTTACAAAAAGAAGCCAGATTCCCCCATTTAGCGCTGCGTCTTACTAACCATTCCAGTTAGACGCTTATGTACTAATTACATTAATGTGTCAGGGATTAAGAAGGTTGAATTTAGTGGAAGTGCACTTGGCCAGAATCCAACCCCAATCTTCCTTGTCATCGACCAGTCGATCGCGAGAATCCAGTTTGTTGTACCTTCTTCCGAATATAACAAATTTAAAAATGAATGATTGCCTAATGGCTTGGAAATGTATAGTAAGACAGTAAAGAAACACTGTACAGTAATTTTAAGTAATTGATGGTTAAGGAAGCCAACCTGAAAGGACAGTTGGGTTGAGCCTGGATATAAGCAAACACACTTTTCGCTTATTATGTGTTAAAAGTGTAGAAAGAAAGTAGAAAAGTGTGTGCGTTCCTATCCAGGCCTAGCCTAACTATCCTTTCAGGTTGGCTTCCTTCATCATCATTTACTTTACATTAATGTACAGTTTAAAGTGATGTTTATGTATTTAAGAAAGATAAACCTAGCCATATTATTTCCTTACCACTTAAATTTGAGTGGATTTTTTTTTAAACATTTTTAGCTGAAATAGGCATATTATTTACCGATTTTTAATACCAAAATACCATTTTTTTATTAACTGTAATACAATCATTTTATTTGCAACAACTAAGTGCCGTTACTGAAAGGATGTCAAAGCTCAAAGGCTATAAAGAGGTGGATGTTGGTTAGGGGTGCGCAAAGCTCATTTTTCAATTAGAAGCAAATTAAAATCGAATAATATGATATATTCCTGAAGCCGGCTCAAAGTTAGAATATTTTAAAAAAAAAGTTTAGTGCACAACTAATGTAAATTTAGATATTAATATAATTTACAAAATTCTAATTAAGTGATTATCATAAAAAATGTTTATGCAATCTCTTTCACACCAACACTGCCATATTGGCCCGAAAAAAAGTCACACTTTTTTCCAAGTAACAGCTTTTATAAAACTCTAGTGCGGCCTATAATCGCAATCAGAGATAATACACACTCGATTTTGTAACTATAGGATATGCATGTTGTTAAATTGGTCTGTAACGAAATTATTGGCCACCGCTTTTTAAAAATAGATGAAACTTGATGGGTGGCAAAATTATTTAAAAATATATGAACCATGACAGTTGGCAAAGTTATTTAAAAATAGTTGAAGAATGACTATCTTATTTGTGTTTGCAATATTTGAACCACAATGGCTGCTAAAATAAAATTAGTTTCTTCAGTGCATTCTATTGGCAATATATCCTTTTGGTAAGGGGAGCTTAAATATGTTGAGTTAAATTTTGTTTCAGTATGTTGGTCAACATTTATTCTATTGTGAAAACAATAAGTTAGTGTGTGTATTAAATTTGGAAGTGTAACATGGCGGATCATGGAATTAGACAAAGTTATGATGCCAATTTTAAATTAGCAGTAATAAACTATGCAGAAACAAGTAATAGGGTAGCGGGAAGAAAATACGGAACTGATGAGAACATACGTTGCTGGATTTCAGAAAAATACAAACTTAAGAACACCATTTCAACGCAAAAAACCATTCGAGGACCCAAGCATGGCCGTAATCCTGAAAATGATGCGCGTGTCCTTTCTTTTGTAAAGGAAAAGAGACGTGATGGATGTTCAATGATCTGTAACCGAGACAAAGAACTTCTCTAGCACAAAAGTTGCCCACTGACTATGCAGAGAAGTTAGTGAAATATCAACGGTATGTAATTGGCCTCCGTAGACAGAACGACCATCTCCTTAGTCAGATTGGAAACACCGACGAAACATCCACATGTCAAATAATACTTGCGTGGATGAAAGGGGCTCAAAATCCATTGTTGTGAAGACCACTGGCAATGAAAAAGTGTGCATTACAGCAATGTTAGCTGTAACTACTGATGGTAGAAAGTTACCCCATATGTATGTATGTATGTTGTCCATTGGAATCATTGTCAGGTGTCAAGAGAAGGGGTGTGATTGACTAGCAGTCGTGTGGAATTGAAGGCCTGGAGCTCTTCTAAAAAAACGGGCAATGCTAGTGCTTGATGCATTCAAAGGGCATCTTACTCCGGATATAAAAAATAAAGTCAAGGCAACAAATTCAGTTCTTGTTGTTATTCCAGGAGATATGAAGTCACAACTACAAGTCTCGACGTGGTTGTGAACAGACCCTTCAAGGACAACCTCCGAAGGGAGTATTCAGACTGGCTTTTTTCAGGAGATCATCCCCTAACCCCCAGTGGCAGAATTAAGAAGCCTTCATTGAACCTGCTTTACAAGTGGATACTAACTTCTTGGGGAAGGATATGAAGGATATCTGCTGAATACATTGTTCGTGGATTTAAGAAGTGCTGCCTATTCGATAAGACAATATTTTGTGGGAGGACCATCCAGAAGAGACCAATGAAAGTGAAAAAAGTGACACTGATGAGACCAATGAAAGTGAAGAAAGTGACACTGATGAGACCAATGAAAGTGAAGAAAGTGACACTGATGAAAGCGGTGATGAATAATTTTTCGTTCCTCGTGTCTCAATGTTAGCTTATTTTTTTTCAGTGATCTCATTCTAAGAGTATCATTATCTTTTAATTTCCAAGTCATCTCATTTTGAGTGTAAACAACTTAGTTTTTTTATTTCCAAGTGATATCATTTAAGTGTAAATAGTGCGGTTTTTTTTTCTCTGAAAGTGATTTTATATATTTATTATTATTATTATTAGCACCGCGTCTTACTACCCGTTTGGGTTGTACGCACTTACGCTAATGTGTAATGGTAGGGTGATTGTGAGATGAAATGGAGGACCTACAGTTTAACGTGGAATCCAAACCACGGTGGAGACCTGGCATTCCCCACATTCACAAGATGTCTTGTCAGAGGTGGAGGGAGGGTTTGGTAATCAGTTAAATCTTTGCCGTGACCGAGGATTGAACCCCGGCCGCCAGCACAGAAGTCTGACACCTTACCCCTAGACCACCAGGTCACCTTATATATTTAAGTAACCTAATTTTAAGTGTAGGCACCTACCGGTAAATAATTTTTCTTTTCAAATGATTTAATACACACTGATCAATATTTAAGTGTGAATATTGTTTTTTCTCTAAAAGTGGTTGAAAATTTAGTGTGCAGCCTATCTTCGGGCCAATACGGTAATTTGTGATAGAAATTAAAAATAATAAACATAAATGTGTGCTTTGATTTTTTTTTCCCCCTTCCCGAAGCTTCTTAATTGTGGAATCCAGAATTATACTCTCGAATCAAATTAATATTCGAAGCTAAGTCGATGTTTTTGAAGCTTCGCACCCCCCTAATGTTGGTAAATTTAATCAAGTTGTATTCAATGTTTGCTGGTAATGCCTCTATGAAATCAGTTAAGCCGGGTTGGAAATGTTGACTGTTTAGACAAGCTATAAGAGAGTTTATGGGGCAATGCAGGATGTGGTGAGCACTCGGGTAGAGTTTGCCTTGCGCTCTCGAATAATATCACTTTTTACATTGTTCAACCAAATTAACACATATTAATAAAGGAAACCCAGAGAGTCATGTTTTTGTGTCTGTCAACTTTAAACAAAATGTTTAAATGAAACTTTGAATATTAATTTCGTCTTCCTCCGAGTTGACAGTTTATGCTCGGTTTTTAATAGTCGCGCCTAGTCTAGAATGTCAGTAGCCATACTTGTCCTGGAACAAACACAAACAAAAGTATAAATAGTTTTATCGTCATTTCTTTGATAAAGACCCCTTTAAACTACTTCTAACTTCTAGGATAAGAATGTTTATACATAAAAGGAGGTGTGAGAAAGAATAATAGGTACAAATAAGAGGGTTAAATAAAATGACTTTCACAATTAAAAAAAGAACCCCATTTACACTTTCTTATTAAGACTTCCAAGATATTTATAGGAATTGTTTTTTAGATTATCATATAAAAAGTAGCATTTTGTACATCTGACGAATAATGCAATTTAAAATAATGTTTAAAAATTATAAGCTTGTATTGTTTTTTTTTCATATTTGTACCCAAGATACTATGATTATCGCAAATTAAATTTTTGTATTAAAAAATATGTATGCTGATATTTTAATCTCATATTTATAGCATTTTTCTTACTGTGATAATGCGTAGAGTATTGCAATTTAGATTATTTTTCTATAAAATTGTGTACAATAAAATTTTAATATTTTTTTTAAGAGGCATTGGCAACATTGTAAAGTGTGAACTGTGTTCTTATTTTCATTGTAAAGGCCATATTGTGTTTGTCCCCCTTTTATTAGTTTTTATCCACCTTTCCTGTACCTTCTTCCAAATATAAATTATTGAATTAGACATGATCATTTACTATCATATTTGATTGGCTGGCAGTGTATACTATAAGATACACACCCATAATTTATTTGTTTTGGGGGTAATAATAATAATAAATCATGTGTTTAAAATTCTTTCCCTAACTCAACAAACAAACCAAAATATTTTTGATTCCAGATGTTTGTGGTAGTGCCAAGGTGAGGGTCAAGGCTAGTTTTTACCCATGTAAGTGCTTCATGTTTATCCAAGGACATCTCGTATGCAAGTATTGAAAATATTAAAACAGAATGGTTTTGTTTTACCTGTATTGAAGACATTACACCGTTTGCCATGGAGCTAAGCTTTCCGGCCACTTTCGTGACTCCTTGACGAACACTTTCTCTCATATCGTCAAAGTCTGGAGTATGCAGGTTAGAAGTGATACCTCCACCACCACCGGTCCCGGTCCCAAAATAGTCGGCAGACGAGATACTCGACGAACCCTCAAATCGAGACAAGTTGGCTTTTCGCTCCCACTGCAGTCAGAAACATAAAATAAATTAAATATGAATAGTATTAGTGACAAACATACACAGTTTCTATTTGAAAGTCATGAGACCTGGTTGCCACGATATTCTCAGTAATTTATTTAGAGCATTTAACGTCTCGGTAAGTTGGGGGGGGGTTCTCTTTAACTCCTCTTAGCTTAGGAGATATGAGAGTGCTAAAAGTTGATGCACAATTTTTCCTCTAGTCTCCATTATTCCTTTACCTGTGTTTGTTGGCTTTACTATAACAAGCATTGCTTTGTTTGTGCTTTAGTAATAATAAGATAATACAGTAGCCCCATGGCTTCTCTGGTGCTGACTGACAGCTTTAAAAAGTTACCATACCAAATTATGTATCCCTACACCGAATCAGATGATATGCAAACACATGTGTTTAGCAGCTGTCACTTTTGACGGTCGAAATTTAGGTATATACCTAAATGTTGACTGTCAGAAGTCAGCTGTGAGCTGTCAGTCAGCACCAAAGAAGCCGTGGGGCTACAGTAGGTATAACCATGGCATGACCAAACAAATGCTAAGGGAGGCCAACACAAGTGTTGAAAAACCAGAAAAAGGACTGAGAGTTTTATTGCTGAAAAACTCAAGCAATAACCTATTATCTAAGTATGCCATTACATATACGAGGTGGTTCCCAAAGTACCTTTTGTTTATTTTGTCGCAGTATAGTTGGAGGTTTCATGTTTAGTGACTTGGTAGCTACCTAGCGGCACATTGTTAACTGCCGCCTGTAGAATTGAGTCATGTTCTTACGTCCATGAATGATTCCAGCCTGTAGTTTGGCTCAGTTTTTTTATTTTCTATTACCAACTAGCTAAGTCCGTCGTAGCTTCATATACCTTATAATCTAACTTAAGACTAGGACAGGCACAACATCCAGTCCCCAGCTGTTAATTCATCACTGTGAAAGGGTAAATCCACATTTCACCAATGATAAATTGTTCAGCCATGCCAGGAATCGAACCCAGGGGTGAGATCTGTAGACAGACGCGTTACACACTGAGCTAAGGTTTTGGATTTGATTTGCGTCATGTATTGAGTGAAATAAAATGAGAGTTATCCTATATGACCACGCCAGATGTTAAGTACCTGCAGTTATTAATTTTATTCATGAAAAAAACACGAGTGCTGCCAAGATTCATCGTCAACCGTGTGAGGTTTATGTACCAAACATTATGAGTGAAAGAGGTGTAAGACAGTGGTGTAGGATGTCTAAAAATGGCTGAATTAATGTCCATGATGAAAAGCGATATGGCTGGCCTTCTATTGTGACAGATGATCTTGTAGGGAAATTGGATGCAAAGGCTTGGGAAAATTGGAGCTTCAGAATAACTTTCATTTCATTTTACACAAGGGAATGGCCAGGCCTCCACCGTGGTTCGGATTCCACGTTAAACTGTAGGTCCTTCATTTCATCTCACAATCACCCTACCATTACACATTAGACGTAAGTGCGTATAACCCGAACGGGTAGTAAGACGCTAATAATAATAATTTTACACAAATTTTATTTACTGTTCTGTACAAAATTGTCTCAGACAGATGAGGTTATCGATGGGTCCCAAATATGCTTAAGGACGGCCACAAAACAAAGAGAATAGCCTCAACACTCACTTTCCTGGAGTGATACCCCAGTGATGGAGCAGGTGATAAAACTAGAGATGGGTCGAATCCACTATTTCTCAAATCCGAATCTACATTTTATTTTCGAATCTCGAATCCGAATCTGAATCCGAATCCTAGCAAATCGTTATAAACTTTAATGATTTACAAATAGACCTACATTACACAATATAGGCCTAAACTGTGAATTGAGATTCATTTCAATCGTGCTTTCAATTTTAATCAACCCCAACCACCCCTCACAAAATACAGGTTAAAATCCAGCCAATTAAACAATTTAGACTCTTATTAATGTTTAAAAATCAAATCAATCAAAATTTGAGTAGCTTTTAGTTATTTTAAAAGTGTTGTTAGAATGAGTTAAGTTTATAAAAAAAAACATGTGTAATAAACAAATTAGGCATAGTTATCCTCTGATCAACTTTATCATTAAAGGATATTTTATTGTATTAAGATAGCAAAAATAAAAATACAAACGGATATTTTTAATAAAGCTTAAAACATGTTTAACAACTAAACATACTTTGGAAATAGTTAACTCAATAATACCCAAGTTGTTTTATTATCTTCTTATACATCCATTATTTATTTTCGCATAGAAAACAAATATATTTGATTCTTGCGATGTATCGATTTCTGAGAATACATTCTATTTAAAGCACGAACATATTTTCGACTACAATATGTTCATTCCCATGTTATAAGGCAGGACTACGTTTGAATATTTCTACATACAATTACTTCATTAAAATGTTTTTTTAAATATTAAACTCTAAGTTAAAATCAATTTAAAAAGAAATAATGGATTAGCAAGTCATTATTTGATCCTTAAAACTCGAGAGCGCTAACTAGGTGATCAGATTACCTGAATCGATTTTAAACAAACAATCGATATACGATAGAGATAAATAAACAATTTTATCGCTGTCTGACTGTTGACAGTATTTATTTTATATGAAATCCAACCAAATGTCTAATTTAGGGATCGTATGCAATAAATTTTTTTTTTTGCGTAGTTGTAGATAATTAAAACCAGTTGGCTAGTAAGAAGTAAGGTATCTTTATATTAATCATCACTCGGGCGAGTAAACATAATATATGTCATGGCGGCTGACTTTGTATCATGCGTAATGTGTTCTTATTTCTGTTTTAAAAAAAAGCTGTAATTTGTTTTATTTATTTCGAGTTTATTTGTAATTCTAGTTTTAATTTTCAGTTTTTGAAGAGTTTTAATGTGTTCATTAAAATATTTACAAGATTGTTCGTGAGGTGGAAGTTTTAGAAGTGAGCATGCGCTGAAACGGTCGAGTCCAAGTTTCCCATACGGATGGAAGGGTAGGGTACACGGCACATAAGACTTTCCACACCTAACGATTATTTTTATTTTTAAAATAATATTTTATTAATGTTTATCTCTTTTCTCCGACAAAATAAATATTACGGATTAAGTTGTGCTTATCAAGTAGGCCTAACTAAGTAATTTTTGAATTCAAGATATTATGCTTTGCTTATGAGGTGAAAGATTCGATCATCGAATCCTGTAAAACACTGAATCCTCTAATCTCGAATACTTGTCAGGATTCGGTGGATTCGAGGATTCGAAGATTCGAGTGGCCCATCTCTAGATAAAACCTGTGATTGGAATAGAAAGACCGTCTATGCGGCGGAGACACGCTCATTCTCCTGGACAAATAATGGAAGTTCGAGCAAACGTTGAATGACAGGAAGCTTCTGGCAAGTCTTTTGGGACCATAAAGAAGTAGTGTTTGGTAACCACATCAATTATAAAGTGTATATTAATGTGAAACGTTACAAAAACTTCGGAGGGCCTTTCCGAAGAAAAGGTGCGGCATTCCAGCTTCTAGTGTCGACTTGCTGTATGACAATGCATGCCACATACTGTGACTTGCAGTCAAGCAATGCTTGAACCTTTCATTTGGGGATTGTTTAATAACCCACCATAGAGTACCCCCCTTGCTCTGAAGGACTATCACCTCGTCGAATCGTGAAAGAATGGTTAGATACACATAGCTTCAAGGACGGGAGGAGTTGAAAACGGACATCTAGAAGTGGCTGTGTGGAGTTATGAGGCCAGTCACACAACTTCTTCCCTGCCTTGGATTCCACACGTATGTTTTCCGCATATTTTCCTCCTCATTACTATCCCCACACTCTCAGTACACGTGATCGAGATTCAAACCTTGATCTCCCTGTCATCGGTAGTATAGTCTGATGAGAGAATAGCACCTTAGACCATGCGGCTTCTGAAGCACCTGTTGATCTTGTTCTGAAATACGTGTTTTATTCTCAGTCTTATCTAGAAAAGTAAAACTGGTCCTTCACATTACTAGCCATAAAAACAAATAAATCCAAAGAATGATGAAGGAATTTGCTGTAAACAAATAAACTTACAGTATTATCGGCAGAATCCCCAAAGAATTGCTGAGATGAAATGGCCTTAGCGCTACCAAACTTCTTCTGCGCCTCGTCGGTCGTCGGCCCGAGAGGTGTCGCCTCTCTTCTAGGGCTCGGTCGCTCGTCTATGGAAGAGAAGCCACTGAACGATGAGCTTGACGAGGGTGGCTGTTCCCTCTCTGGCTCCACCGTCACCCAACCTTTGCTAGAGGCGTAGCGATCCCTGCTTGTGTTGCCATCGAGGAACATGGCTTCCAAGCTCTTCTCAGTGGAATTGTTTTTGTACCTTTAACAAACACAATATACTCACTGATGAAGCAATAATTGGTTTCATTAACACTTTACTACGAATGTTGAAAAAAAAGGACAAACTTTATAGGTCAAATGATGACAAACCACATAATGGACATGCAAATACTCCGACAACTCCTGGATAGCTCAGTGGTTAGAGCAACAGCATACTAAGCCAAAGGTCAGGGTAGTATTCTCGTGTCCTGGTAACATATTTCAGTTGAAAGAAAATTATAAGTTATATATTAAATTAAGTGTGGTGATTAAATGGATGATTTAATAAAATGACGTATAAAAATTAGATTTAAACCAAATCCATAGATTTTGTTGGATCCTTGCTTCTTAAGGTGTTGGTATGAATCAATCATCTACTTGTAATTTAAACCGACATGTTTAGGTACTAACACCATCGATACAACTACGGTTGGGAAGGGCTTGTATTACTCTGGTAGTGGAGCTTGAGTAAATAATTTAAATTTTGACCCATGTTATAGTGATGAATTAAATAGGCATGCTTTTATATTTGTTAATTACTATTATAGCTGTATCTAAATTTCACATTCTGTGAATTTAAAAATGACACGGGAATCAAACCCGGGACCTCTGGCTTAGTATGCCAATGTTCTGACCACTGAGCTATTCAGGAATTGTTCTTTGCCCAGGGTCTTTCTTCCCTCATATTTCAAGGCAAAGTCTGTGATGGACGTGTAGAAATAATCAGTTACATATGAACTATCAACTAAGATCCCACACGAGTCATCAGACAATGCAGCCACCCTCGACTCGGTGGTTGGCTTTTTGATGCCACAAGTACAATGATAACCGTATGAATGTGCATAACATGATGAATTAAATAGCCAAATTTTATATTTGTTAATTATGGTTACTTATGTGCCAGTGGAGTTCTAAACCTAACTTAAGTCTAATTAATCAGACCATGATGACCATAGGAGCAATTATTCACTGGGAAAAATTTATATGGTACCGCCGCCAGGAGTCAAACTTGGGACCTCTATATTAGTAACCAGAAACGCTGACTACTAAACCAACAGGTCGGCCCGATAAAGGATTATTTCATGCATAATTGATGTATAAAATCCACTTTTCATTATTTTACTCTAAAAATGTGTTTTCCTACCTTACATATGTCTATGATGGCGCTCAGTTGTTTTTACTAGATAGTAGTCAAATATTATTATTAGCACCGCGTCTTACTACCCGTCAGGGTTATACGCACTTACGCTAATGTGTAATGGTAGAGTGATTGTGAGATGAAATGGAGGACCTAAAGTTTAACGTGGAATCCGAACCACGGTGGAGGCCTGGCATTCCCCACATTCACAAGATGTCTTGTCAGAGGTGAAGGAAGGGTTTGGTAATCAGATAAATCTGTGCCGGAATCGAGGATCGAACCCTGGACCCCCAGCACAGAAGTCCGACACCTTACCCCTAGACCGCCAGGTCACCTAGTAGTCAAATAAAAGCAACTAAAGTTTAAGGTTTATTTAACTTTGGTAAATTAATAACATTGTTAATAAACATTAAATACAAACATCTTTCCTGTACCTTCTTCCAAATATAAACATGACATTAAGTGATTGTCCTTAATTGTAACTTAAATTAATATTAATTTTTTTTCCAGGGAAATAGTTTCCCCGCCCAAGTTTCAAGAATGTCTATTTTCTAGATATGGCTCGAACCCACTAATTCTTGAATCCAAATATACATTTTATTTTCGAATCGCAAATCTTGAATCCAAAGCCTAGCAAATCGTTATAAATTTTAATGATTTATAAATAAATCTACATTACACAATATAGGACTAAACTGTGAATTATGAATTATTTCAAACGTGCTTTCAATTTTAATCAACCCCAGCCACCCCTCGCAAAATACAGGTTAAAATCCAGCCAAATTAAACAATCAAAACTCATATTATTGTTTAAAAATCAAATAAAAGTATGAGTGTCTTTTAGTTATTTTTAAAAATGTTGTTAGAATGAGTTAAGTTTCTAAAAAACATGTGAAATAAACAGATTAGGCCAACTTATCCTTTGATCAATTTTAATCATCATTAACCCTTTGGTGAGTATGAACGTATATTTACGTTCATTTTGTTATGGCTTCCTAGGAGTATGCACGTAAATATACGTTTTCATGTTTGTCTAAATTAGTATGGCCGTAAATAAACGTTCAACCATGTTAATGCTCTGCTGCTATCTATGTTATGTTAAAGAAATTATTTTTAGACATTTACTAGTTAATATATTTGCTAATAGATGACTCTACTGACCTTTACACAAAACAAGGGACGTTCTTATCATAAACACCTGGTTGACTAAATCGATGTTTATTTTAGAAGTTGTGTATTCACATGATTTATTTGTGACAGTTTTTTTTGCTGTGTCATTGTTTATAAAGTTAGTGGTCGTACATGAACATTCATGTTTATACCTTAGTTTATATTACTGTTTTATTTATGGAGGAAGCTCACAGATTTATAAATAAAAAGGTAGTTGCCACGCTCGAATGTGTATAATCTTATTATAGTTTTATATTGTTGTATTTATCATGGCATCTTCGCGCAAAAGACGAATGCTCACAGAAAAAGAGTTGAGTTAAATAATTTCAAATTGGGAATCCGCGAGTGATATGAGTGACATAAATGACAGTGATGCGGAGTTTCATCTAGTTCATCTGAGCGGGAACCTGAACATGAAGTTGATGCCGATAACAATATGACACAAATACAGGTGAGAGCAGATGTTCAGCCAACAATCCATGACACATTTCGGTGGCAAAATAATGCCAATTTTCACAGCCAAAGCGGAAATACACTATGTGGATGTGTGTGGAATGTGATGTAGGACTTTGCATCCATCCATGCTTCACCATATTTCACACAAAAACAAATTTTTAAACACTCTGAATTGTATTTGAAATGGTAAATTTTTTCCTAGATATTATTTTTTTAAATTTTATAACTACTTTGGAAACTGCAATACATAATTTTAAAATTAATATGCAAAAATAAAAATATATTTAATTTTCACCAAAAACCTCACTCCACAGGGATATTGTACTATATTAAAACTATACTCACCAAAGGGTTAAATAATATTTTATTGTATTAAGATAGCAAAAATAAAAATATAAAAGGAAATGTTTAACAAAGACTAAAACAACATGCTTAACAATTAAACATGCATTAGAAATAGTGAACTCAATAATTCCTGTATTATTATTATTTTATATCCATTATCTATCTTTGCGTAGAAAACAATATATATTTGATTCTTGCGATGTATCAATTTCTGAAAATACATTCTATTTAAAACACAAACATATTTTGACTACAATGTGTTCATTCCCATTTTATAAGGCAGGACTACGTTTGAATATTTCTACAATTACTTCAATAACATATTTTAAAAAATAATAAACTAAGTTAAAATCGATTTTAAAACAAATAATGGATTAGCAAGTCGTTATTTGATTCTTAAAACTCGAGAGCGCTTACTAAGTGATCAGATTGACTGAATCGATTTTAAACAAACAATCGATATACGATACGTAGGTCGATAGGGATAAATAAACAGTTTTATCTCTTTCTGACTGTTGACCATATTAATTTTCATGACACCCAACAAAATGTCTAACTTAAGGGTCGTATGCAATTAATTGGGGTTCTTTGCATAGTTGTAGCAAATTAAAACCAGTTGGGTAGTAATAATTAACAGTATCTTTATTTGAATCATCACTCGGGCAAGCAAACATAATATACGTCATGGCGGCTGACTTTATATCGTGTGTAATGGCGGCTGACTTTGTATCATGCGTAATGTGTCCTTATTTTCATAATTTGTTTTATTTATTTCGAGTTAATTTGTAATTCTAGTTTTTATTTTCAGTTTTTGAAGAGTTTTAATGTGTTCATTAAAATATTTACAAGGCCTAACTAAGTAATTTTTGAATTCAAAATATTATGCTTTGTTTATGAGATGATCATCCAATCCAATAAAACACCGAATCCTCGAATCTGGAATACTTGTCAGGATTCGATGGATTCGAGGTTTCGAAGATTCCAGTGGCCCATATCTACTATTTTCCAGAATTTTTCTAAAGGCCTATAAATTTCAGATAGGAGTAATTTTTCATCATATCTTATTGTTTAAGTGATAACAAAATGTAAATGTGTGTATTATTAACTTTGTGTTCTTGAAAGGTCAAACATGAAACTTTTAATTTGGTATTTTTGTTACTATTCACACTTTTTATGCTTTTTGCAAATACATTACATTAAAAAAAAAACATATTTTAATACATGGTGGGTCGTTCAGAAAGAAATCTGAAAAATCTGAATATTGAATCCGAATCTTTCAAAAAATCATGAACATAAGAGGAAATATAAACAAAAAAGAATAATAGAAAATACAAATAGTAACTAATTGTCAACATTCTTCATTCATACAGTCAGTTAAGTGTTAAATTACTGGTCTGGGGCCAGGTTGTTAAGTTCATCCTGTAATTATAATTGGTTAAGAGCCACCAATAAGTAGTATTAAAGCTCTAAAACAAATTTCCCTTGAAAAATTGATTTTTTGAAAGAATTTGAGTCTCGAATCCAAAATGTTCTTGAATCTTCGACTCTCCTTAAGGATTGAAGGGTCTCATCCTTAGCTAAAATGTAAGGATGAGAATCAATAAAAACAGGAATGACATCAATATTTTAGTTTAAATGATTGTGAATACTTACAAGCCCAAGCCAGTAGATGTTGTAAAGTGATAATCATCAAAGAAACTGTCATCTCGATCAAATACAGACTTGGAGTTGTTCATCTTGTTGGGGGTCTCCTGTTCAATGCTCTTCATGTCACTTAAGGCTGAATGGCTCATTCCCCTTAAATAATATCAGAAAACGAAATTAAAACAAATTTAATAAATATGACAGTAACTAATTAGTTTATGACTCATCTTACCTTGACAAGACAATGCATAATTTTGGAAAATATTATTATTATTAGCACCGCGTCTTACTACCCGTTCGAGTTATACGCACTTAAGCTAATGTGTAATGGTAGGGTGGTTGTGAGATGAAATGGAGGACCTACAGTTTAACGTGGAATCCGAACCACGGTGAAGGCCTGGCATTCCTCACATTCACAAGATATCTTGTCAGAGGTGAAAGAAGGGTTTGGTGAACAGATAAATCTGTGGCGGGACCGAGGATTGAACCCCGGCCGCCAGCACAGAAGTCTGACACCTTACCCCTAGACCGCCAGGTCACCAATCAAGTAAACTTGCAGCCGAGCGAGTAGTGTTGGTGAAGTGAGTGGGGGAGACCGGCGGTGGGAGAGGTTACAAAATTGAAAAGTTTTTCTGAGAAGTGCTCACACGGAAGGTAGATTAGATGAACCAAAGTTAGTGAGTTTCAGTATGAGAAAACAAGTGAAGCATTGTTTTTCAAAAACCAGTCAAAGGATAGAGAGGGTGGTTTTACCACAGGTGTAGGTTGGTGCAGATAGGTGGAGAAATGGTGTAGGCAACTGAATGTGTTTGGATAAAAACTTGATTCTGGTCCCTTTGTTGTGGTACAGTTCTGTGAGAAAATTAAAAATCTCTTAAAAAGTGAACATCTAACCCCTGATCTTGAAAGCGTGGAAATAATATTGGAGAACCAAATCTAAAGAGCGTTTAACCCGCCATCGGTTTCATGTCATCTGAAAAATGACTTGGCGACGTAGTTGCCCACCATTTAGGTTGCTAGGGGTGGGGTGCAATTGAGTCAGATCCATGATGCAATGAATACCAAGTTCATAACAGTAGTAGTAATCTCTTGGATGACTTGCGCTCAATCGCGGTTTATTGATTGTCATCTCGTGGACAAGTCGCACCTAAATGTGTAGTACACAATCTCTAAATATATCATTCGTTATGTGTTTTAAGTACCTAGGATGTGTTGTGTTTTTAAAAGAGATGGGTCAAATCGACTATTTCTTGAATTCGAATCTCGAATCCGAATCTACATTTTATTTTCGAATCTCAAATCCTAGGAAATTGTTTGAAATTTTAATGATTTACAATTAGACCTACATTACAAATATAGGCCTGAAATGGGAATTAAGATTTATTTCAATCATGTTTTCAATTTTATTCAACCCCAACAAAATAAAGGTTAAAATCCAGCCAAATTAAACAATCTAGACTCATTTTAATGTTTAAAATCAAATCAATCAAAATTTGAGTGTCTTTTAGTTATTTTTAAAAGCGTTGTTTAAATGAGTTAAGCTTCTCAAAAAACATGTGAAATAAACAGATTAGCCCTAGTTATCCTTTGATCAACTTTAATCATCATTGAAGGATTATAATTTATTTTATTAAGATGACCAAAATAAAAATACAAACGGATATTTTTAATAAAGACTAGAACACTATGCTCAACAATTAAACATACATTGTAATGGTGAACTCAATAATGCCTAAGTATGTTTTATCAATATTTTCTTATATATACATTATCTATATTCGTGTAGAAAGCAAGAAATATATTCTTGCGATTTATCGATTTCTGAGAATACATTCAATTTAAAACACAAACATATTTTCGAACTACAATATGTTCATTTCCACTTTATAAGGCAGGACTATGTTTGAATATTTTTCCAATTACTTCAATAACATATTTTTAAAAAATAATAAATTCTTAGTCAAAATCAATTTAAAAACAAATAATGAATTAGCAAGTGGTTATTTGATTCTTAAAACTCAAGAGCGCTTACTAAGTGATCAGATTACCTGAATCAATTTTAAACAAACAATTGATATACAACACATAGGCTGGTAGGAATAAATAAACAGTTTTATTGATGTCTGACGGATGACAGTATTTATTTTTCATGAAATTAACAAAATGTCTAACTTATGGGTCGTATGCAATAAATTGGGGTTCTTTGCATAGTTGTAGCAAATTAAAACCAGTTGGCTAGTAAGAATTAACAGCATCTTTATTTTAATCATCACTCGGGCGGGTAAACATAATATAAGTCATGGCGGCCGACTTTGTATCGTGTGTAATGTGTTATTTTTGTTTAAAAAAAGCCATAATTTGTTTTATTTATTTTGAGTTTATTTGTAATTCTAGTTTTGATTTTCAGTTTTAAGAGTTTTAATGTGTTCATTAAAATATTTACAAGATTGTTCGTGAGATGAAAGTTTTAGAAGTGATCATGTGCCAAAACGGTTGTGTCCAAGTTTCTCATACATATGGGAGGGGAGGGTACAAGGCACGTACGATTTTCTACACCTAACAATTTTTTATTTTTTTAAAATAATGATTTTATTCATGCTAATCTCTTTTTTCCGACAAAATAAATATTACGGATTAAGTTGTGCTTTTCAAGTAGGCCTAACTAAGTAATTTTTGAATTCAAAATATGCTTTGTTTATGAGGTGAAAGATTCGATCATCGAATCCAGTAAAACACCGCATCCTCGAATCTCGAATACTTGTCAGGATTCGAAGATTTGAGTGGCCCATATCTAGTTTTTAATTTGTAATGTAGCAAGAAACTGAAAAGACAAAAGTAAGAACAAGTACTATTTGTGTTGTGTTTCATGTGGTAATCTGGCCGATTACTCGCGCCTCCCGGCGTAGGCACATTTTCCTATATAGTCCTCATGGCGTTTTACAATTTTTGCTAATTTACTAAAAAAACCTCAAAATAATAAAAAATGTTTATTGTGGTATTAAGCATCAGTTTCATTAACTAAATCTAATTACAACACATGCAAAGAGTGTCAAAACTAATAAATATTATATTTGGAAGAAGGTATAGGAAAGGTGGATAGAAACATATAAAAGGGGGACAAACACAATATGGCCTTTACAATGAAAAGAAGAACACAGTTCACACTTTACACTGCTGCCAATGGACAAAGAGGTAATGGATGTCTCTTAAAGAAAATTGATCGTCACCGCCCAATCCCCCGACCTAGGTTTCATTCTATCGGAACTCATCAGGGAGGAGTGTGAAACGCGCAACGCAACTTCCAAATATAATACAATTACCTCATAAAGTGAAAAGAGGTTTTCCTTATCGAGTTAAAACTAATAAATTGAATTTTTTTAGTAACATTTTATCTGAGGAAGCAAATATTGCGAGATAATCTATCAGATGACACGCGACCGATGGCGGGTTGGGTGATTTTAAACCTAAAGAATCTTTAAAGGGTCTCAAGCATAGGTAACTTTTAAAGGGTTTCAAACCTAGATAGCATCCAACGGATTTCAAAACTAGATAACATTTTGTTGTTTCCGACTTCATTTAAAAGAAGTGCCAAGCATTATGTTTTATAATATTTTTTGGCACTCTCGAAATATTTAAATATAAAACAGCCTTTTGAAAAGAAACTAAGATAAATAATTTACATCAAATATGTAATAAAATTAAAACTTTGATTGGTGTTGTTTGATCTTTATTAAAACAATTATAATCAATTTACTAAAAAGTGCTATTTGTGCACTCCTATGTTATTATGGTTTATGATTTATTTATATTATGTCTAATGATGGTATAGCTTTTACAAGTCTTAGCATATATTTTTAATCTAAAATTAATCTAAAATGTCATTTTTATAATTTCTCGTTCTCGTCCTGAAATTTTTATCATTTTCCGTTCTGCAATAAAAAATGTAATTCCCATCTATAACTAGTTGTGATTGTTATAAATGACTGAGGAAGGCTAGATATGTCCTCAACCATTTACTTTGGTCTTCTGACTGCAACATTTTGTGTAAAACGCCACTAAAAATTATTTAATTTCACTTTGTTGTAACTATTTTTGCATTATAAAACTTATAATGTATATGTTTTAATCCTTCACGGACAATAGATTTAATATAATTGCGAGAACTATACCTGAAAAAGGGTATCATGGCTTAGCATGCAGTTCTCTACCACTGAGCTACCCAGGAACTATCCTGTGCTCATTCTTTACATGGGGTGGTAAACATGTGAATTCATCTCGCTATTGCATACATCACTGACCGTGTACAATTAAGCCTTAATGTGACTGTAGCCGCACAAACCAGCAACTGGATTAAGTCAATATATTGGTGGAATTTCTTGAAACATGTAATTATATCAACATTTCTACTTAACATTGGTTTGTGTATGAAAATTGGAAAAATAAACGTTAAAAAAAAACAGTGAAGACTCCTTTAACCATGAATACGGAAAACATTTTTTTAAGAATAATTATTAATCAGAATGTTCTATTCAAATTTAACACGTATTTCAACTTACGTCCGAGATGCAAAGCCCATGCCCAATCTCTCGTACTGCTGGGCCTTCTTAGGATCAACCCTCTTCATCTTTTCCTCCTCCTTTTTCTGTTGTAAGCCAAGGTCTTGGTAGGCTAGGCGCATGGACGCCATCTAGTCAAATAATAATTGAAATCAATACATGGATGCGAGTTCTTTGATGTCACAGGGGTATTATTATTATTATTATTATTATTATTATCACCGCGTCTTACTACTCGTTCGGGTTATACGCACTTACACTAATGTGTAATGGTAGGGTGATTGTGAGATGAAATGGAGGACCTACAGTTTAACGTGGAATCCGAACCACGGTGGTGGCCTGGCACTCCCCACATTCACAAGATGTCTTGTCAGAGGTGAAGGAAGGGTTTGGTAATCAGATAAATCTGTGCCGGGACCGAGGATTGAACCCCGGCCGCCAGCACAGAAGTCCGACACCTTACCCCTAGACCGCCAGGTCACCCATTTAAGAACTACACTATACATTATAGGCCTAAGCTGTAAATTAAGATTTATTTCAATCATGCTTTCAATTTTAATCAACCCCAACCACCCCTGGCAAAATACTGGTTGAAATTCAGCCAAATTAAGCAATCTAGACTCATATTAATGTTTAAGAATCAAATCAATCAAAATATGAGTGTCTTTTAGTTATTTTTAAAAATGTTTAGAGAATGAGTTAAGTTTCTAAAATAAACATGTGAAATAAACAAACAGATTAGGCCTAGTTTCCTTTTGGTCAACTTTAATCATGACCAAAACAACATGCTTAACAATTAAACATACAATGGAAATAGTGAGCTTAATAATGCCCAAGTATGTTTATATATATATATATATCCATTATCTATCTTTGCATAGAAAACAAAAAATATATTCGATTCTTGCGATGTATCAATTTCTGAGAATACATTATATTTAAAACACAAACATATTTTGACTACAATATGTTCATTCCCATTTTATTAGGCAGGACCACGATTGAATATTTTTACAATTACTTCAATAACTTTTTTTTTAAATAATAAACTCTTAGTTAATATCAATTTAAATACAAATTATGAATTAGCAAGTAGTTATTTGATTCTTAAAACTTGATAGCACTTACTAAGTGATCAGATTACCTGAATCGATTTAAAACAAACAATTGATATACAATACGTAGGCCGTTAGAGATAAATAAACAGTTTTATCCGTGTATGACTGTCGACAGTATTTATTTTTCATGAAACCCAACAAAATATCTAACTTAGGGATAGTATGAAATAAATTGGTGTTCTTTCCATGGTTGTAGATGATTAAAACTAGTTGGGTAATAAGAATTAACAGTATCATTATTTAATCATCACTCTGGCGAGTAAACATATACGTCATGGCAGCTGACTTTGTATTGTGTGTAATGTGTTCTTATTTCTGTTTAAAGAAAGACATAATTTGTTTTATTTATTTCGAGTTTATTTGTAATTATAATTTTGATTTTCAGTTTTTGAGGAATTTTAATGTATGCATTAAAATATTTACAAGATTGTTCGTGAGATGAAAGTTTCAGAAGTGAGCATTCGCTCTAACAGTCGAGTCCAAGTTTCCCATACAGGTGGGAGGGTAGCGTATTAGGCACGTTAGAGTTTCTTCGCCTAACAAATATGAATTTAAAAAAAAGAGAATTTATTTATGCTTATCTCTTTTGTTCATCAAAATAATGATTAGGAATTAAGTTGTGCTTTTCAAGTAGGGCTAATTTTTGAATTAAAAAAAATTATGCTTTATTTATGAGGTGAAAGATTCGACAGTCGAATCCAGTAAAACACCGAATCCTCGAATCTCAAATACTTGTCAGGATTCAGTGGATTTGAAGATTCGAGTGGCCCACCTCTAGTTAATATTCTTTCAGTTATAACATTCATACAGTCAGTTAAATGTTAAAAGCGCACCTTACTACTCATCCAGAATAAGCACACTCGAGACCCTTATTTGTGGTAAATAACATTATTAGATTTCACTAAATATAAAGTTGTACTTCAGTTAGAGAAATCCTTGATTCTTATGTTATTCAAGAGTTGTAAGAATTTCAAAAACAGTATTTTGAATACAATTGTGAAGAGTAATTATTATTATTATTATTAGCACCGCATCTTACTACCCGTTCTGGTTATACCTACTTACGCTAATGTGTAATGGTAGGGTGATTGTGAGATGAAATGGAGGACCTACAGTTTAACGTGGAATCCGAACCACGGTGGAGGGCTGGCATTCCCCACATTCACAATATGTCTTGTCAGAGGTGAAGGAAGGGTTTGGTAATCAGATAAATCTGTGCCGGGACCGAGGATTGAACCCCGGCCGCCAGCACAGAAGTCTGACACCTTACCCCTAGACC
>CABEEJ010005169.1:40193-53485 GCA_901482245.1 Timema douglasi
CTATCTTGAGCTAGTTCTATCCAGTCCACCTCATTACACCCTATCTCTATCTTGAGCTAGTTCTATCCAGTCCACCTCAGTACACCCTAATGTAATAGATATGACAAACATAATATGATTTGACAGTGGCAACAAGCTCTAAGCAACATCTTTTTATATGAAATTTTAAATATTTTCACTTAAACAAAAAATTTCCATTTTTAAAGAGAACTTGAACCTCCAATTTACCTTCAAATCCTGAATCAAAATCCAAATCTTGTAAAAAATTATGAACGTAAGAAAACATATAATATAATAACAGAGAATAAAATCATATTTGGAAGAAGGTACAATAAAGGTGGATAAAAACATATAAAATGAACAAACACAACATGGCTGTTACAATGTAAAGAAGAAATTGTTATATCTAAACAATTTCTACTCCAGTATCACCTAGGTAAGTGTGCTGGCTATCCCTCCTAATTTAAACCATGATTTAGCCTAGTGCTCTATACCACATAACCTCAATGTAAAGAAGAACACAGTTCACACTCTACATTGCTGCCACTGGACAAAGAGGTAATGGCCGCCTCTTTAAGAAAATTGATCGTTACCGCCCAATCCTCCAACCTAGGTTTCATACCATAAGAACTTATCAGGAGGTAGTGTGAAATGTGTAACGCAACTTGCTAAAAGAATAAATCATAAAAAACAAATGGAAGGAAATTGCTAAGGAATGATAGGACACTTAGATAGGAACCAGTAAAAAATAACATGAGGGACAAGGACAGAAACTGGACATAGGATGTTAATATGATATATATGGAGGTGAACAGGATCCCAAACGCTCAGAAAAATGTCTAATCTAGCCATTCCTAAGAGTCGGGAGGGTCTGGCCCCCTCCCGGCAAGGGGTCTGGGAGGTTGTGGGCGTATTTTATGGCTTATGATGAGACAAATAAGTTGGGAAATGTGTGATTAAAGAGAGGTCAGTTCTAGAGAACATTAAAGGGGTTTCAAACATAGACAATATTTAAAGGATAACACACCTCGAGAAGTTTTGAGGGGTTTGAAACCTAGATAAACCTTAGGGGGTTTTAAACCTAAAGAACAATTTAGGTGTTTCAAACCGAAATAACCTTTGAGAATCAAGGAGTTTCAAACCTAGAGGTAAATTAAGAAGAGTAAAAAATTATTATTTTTATTTTTTGCACTCTTTCAAAGGTTAAATATGAAACATTTTCAAAAGAGATTAACTAATAAATAAGGCTGGGCCAATAAGCCCTTTTGCAGATATTGCTAATGCCGATATTGCCGGTAAACGATACCAATTTAGTTTTTTGCAATATTACAAAAGTTTACAGTAACAATACTCAAAAACCAGAATTATCTGATTTTGCCACTTTTATACTTTTCATGATAACCACCAAAACAGAAAAAAATGCCATTAAAGTCATTTCTAGGTATTATTTTTTTAATGACGTACAAATTAAACAGCCACAGGAAGAGGGAAGTTTTGTCTTTGTTGTTTGTCATATCATTAATATTTAATTAAATGATCGCCATATTAACTCTCAGTTAAATTACATAATAACTAAACATTTATTCACAAGAGCGGTAAATTGGTACTTCGACATTACGCTTGAACACGCTCTAAGAGTTGATCTCAGGGAGCGCTCAGTGAGATATCGATCGATCGAGCGGACCTTTGAGCGCCCAGTAATCGGCATGCAGCCGATGTGACACGGCACGAAGAAAAGAAAAACACACGATCACTGGACGTGGTTCTGCGCAGATAGCCCCTAAATACACAATAGCATGTTCCTATCTTTCTTGACCATTTTCCTTTTTCTCCCCTTTTGTTTTTTTTTTGTTTTCTCTTTTAGGAAGTTGCATTGCGCATTTCACACTCCTCCCTGATGAGTTCCGATAGAATGAAACCTAGGTCGGGGGGTTGGGCGGTGACGATCAATTTTCTTTAAGAGGCAACCATTACCTCTTTGTCCATTGGCAGCAGTGTAAAGTGTGAACTGTGTTCTTCTTTTCATTGTAAAGGCCATATTGTGTTTGTCTCCCTTTTATCTGTTTCTATCGGAACCTTTCCTGTACCTTCTTACAAATATAATACAATAGCACAATAATGATATGTTATCTTGGACATATTCGTTGTTTTGCTGTGTGAATAAGTTACGGTTACATAAATAAAATATGGTGTAGTTAATTCAGCGAATGGAAAAAATAGAGGGTATATAAAATATAAATAACTCCTATCCAAAATGAACATTATTTAAATAAAAAGCAAAATGCTGTAAGCGTGCAGGGGCCTCGACTCGTACTGAAAGATGTAGGTAATTTTTCATACTAGGTTGGTATACAACTTGTATTCAATTAGAACTACATTACTTAAAGCCATAGCCATAATACGATGAATTTTTTATTTTTTATAAATCCACAACAAATAAAATCAACCCCTAATATTGTTTTTGATAATGTTTAACTTTGTGATTTGAGTAAATCCTTATCTCTAATATATTTATCAAGTATTTCATAATTTGAAATAAGCCTTAAGGTAAATACAATCGAATGGTTTATTTTTATATAAAGTTGGTTTTGCCGTTTATTATAGAATAAAATATATAACGGAGAATTAAAGAATTTGTATTTACATGCAAGAAATTGTTTTTAAATATTTTTGTTTGAACTAAAAATTATATTTTCATGACTTGAGAATTTAAAATATCTATATATTTTGAATTATTGCCGAAAAATATTTTCATGATAAAAAAAAAAGATTATCCTTGGCCAATTGTGCCAATATAAGCTGATAAATTGGATCGATTATGGTTATTGTTATCGGCATCGACCCAGTCCTACTAATAAAAATAATTTCTATTAAAAATATATTAGATTAATTATTTGATTTGTATTATTCAACATTTGTTCAAAATGCTGCTATTTGATTTGATAAAAATGCTCTTTACACACCCTAATCTATATTTTTACCCTCATATAGAACGCTGAAGACTGGGAGTTTGGGGTTCGATCCCAGTCGGGTAAGGGTAGATTTTCCTAAATGGTTTTCTGCTTTCCCTCCAAACAAATGCTAGTACATTACCTCTAAATTCAATCTTTCCAATCCCTAACACATTAGTATAATTATTACCTAGATGTACAACCTGAATGGGAACTAAGATGCAGTGCTAACTAAAAAATAATATGTCCAAGTTTTTTTACAAGTCTCACCATATTAGTTTAAAAATCAATAAATAATTTTATTTTAAAATTCTTTAAGACGTCATTTTTATAATTTCCTGATCCTGTTATTGAATCATTTCCTGCATAAATTCAAAAATGTCATTACCGTCCATTCCTAAATATAGCTCTATGAGGAAAGTGAAAAGAGGTTTACCTTAAAGAGATATAAAGTATATAATAAATTAGTTTAGAAAATATAGAGATATTATTATTATTATTAGCACCGCGTCTTACTACCCGTTCGGGTTATACGCACTTACACTAATGTGTAATGGTAGGGTGATTGTGAGATGAAATGAAGGACCTACAGTTTAACGTGGAATCCGAACCACGGTCGAGGCCTGGCATTCCTCACATTCACAAGATGTCTTGTCAGAGGTGAAGGAAGGGTTTGGTAATCAGATAAATCTATGCCGGGACCGAGGATTGAACCCCGGCCGCCAGCACAGAAGTCTGACACCTTACCCCTAGACCACCAGGTCACCCTATAGAAATATTATTTTTGTAATGAACTATTGCATAGCCTTGACAGTAAGTTTTAACTTTTAACCTGCCTGAAATTTCCAGGTTTTCTCTGTCCTCCCCGACTGTGAAGGTACAAGTTACATAACTATTATTATTATTATATTATTAGTGAACCAGACAACAAAACAAAAGGTGTATTACGTGTTTCTGTTGCTCCTCGGCCGACCTCTCGGCTGCCATCTTGGCTTCTTCTGCCGCTTGCACTTTCAATTGATCCGCCATTGTAGCTTCTCTCTCGATGTCGGCAAAGTTAGTCTTCACCTTGTGAGCTCCAAGACCACCCTTCTTGACACCCATCTGAAACCACTCTTACGATGATACAATACATTCCCCTCCCCCAACAATCATATATTCTCGGGTAACACAAGTTTGCTGAAATTTAGTAAGTGAACATTCAAACATTTTTAAAATGTGTATGTACATTTGTAAACTTTGATTATTTTACAAAAGAAGTGATATCAAAAAGTGTACAGAGCCTACTTTATATAGTTTTTTTTTGTGCTCTAAAATATTGTCATACCGGTAAACCACTTTGACCAATCCTCAATTGAATCTTTTAATGTTTCACCAGAAATATTCAAATTGATTAAGTTTTTTCTTAATTTTAAGGCTTCTATGCTTTACTACTAGCCTCTAGTCTATTAAATAACAGCGTCATTACACAGTACAACTTTTTAAATTCAAACTCCAGAGGATATCTAGAGAAATTTGAAATATTCACAGCTGGAATTAGCCATTTAGCCACCTGGGCAGCTGGTGCACAATAAATATATTACATATGAACACACGCATTTTATGTAATATGCTACATACCAGGTGTTCATTTGGAAACTTGCCACCAAAATATCTTTAAAACAAAACATCGTAGAAAAAAATATTTTAAATAAAAGTTGTTTGGTTCTGAGGGGGAATTAAGGTGGTAAGACTGGTATGACCTTGGGTGGTGTCGCTAATGTGACATTAAGGTCACTGTGGTTTTTAACAGACTATGCTCATTTAGAAAACTAAGTAAATTGCAGTACATACAAAAGTAAAGGAAGCTAAAATAAATTGCAGTTTATGAACTCGCTCTGACCCGCGAGTGAAAAAGTTATAAACAATAAAAACTATGTTGGCGTGTAGAGGTTACAGCCATTTGCTAAATAATGTGGATAGACTGGTAGTCTTTGTCGCTGATTTGAGTACTTATCGTCCGTCTTGATAGGATATACTTTCTACCGAATGTCACACATACAGCAGAAACAAGGACAATACATGTAAGAGAGCCAAGGAAAATGGAGGCGACGGAAATTAAGTTTGTGAGGAGCGAGTTAGATGTAACGAGAAGAAACAAGATTAGAAATAAAGTTAACAAGAAATGATCTGGCCACAGGCTCGAAACAGGTGCCGATGATAATATAAGCACAATACAGTAGTTTACTCACCCCTGAACGTTTTGGAATAGGCTTACGACCTCCGATGGTTGGTTTGCGATCCTCAGAGGCATCCCCGGCACTATTGTTCAAGGTCGAATCAACGTTAGGACCTAGCGAGGATCCTGCGTTTACAGCGTACGTGTTCCTTGGTTGATTCAGGTTATTAATATCCTGCGATTGGACAAGAGAACATTCAGTGAGTCATTCAACATTCATACGTGTTCCTTGGTTGATTCAGGTTATTAATATCCTGCGATTGGACAAGAGAACATTCAGTGATTCGTTCAACATTAAGTTTTTTATTTTAGCACCGAGTTTTACTACTCGTTTGGGTTATATGCTTATATACCTAATAATTACGCTAATAGTTTTATGAATGAGCAAGATTATCTTTATAGGAAGTGCATTTGCATTTGCGTGGAGGGAGAGTGAAAAACCACCCTCAGTACAACCAACTGAGATTCAAACCTCAATCTCAGCGTTATTGGCAGTCTAGTCTACTGCGAGAGTAGTGCCTTAGACCATGTGACCACCGAAGTCGGTAACATTAAGTTTATATGGCATAACCGTGGAGCCAAAAACATCAAAAAACCAATTACAATTAGAAAAAAGCTTACAAATCACACAAGGAAGGAAGTCGAAACAAAATAAATATTATTATTTTTCAAATTTAAATTGTATTTTATGAACCGTTATTATTATTATTATTAGTACCGCGTCTTACTACCCGTTCGGGTTATACGCACTTACGCTAATGTGTAATGGTAGGGTGATTGTGAGATGAAATGGAGGACCTACAGTTTAACGTGGAATCCGAACCACGGTGGAGGCCTGGCATTCCCCACATTCACAAGATGTCTTGTCAGAGGTGAAGGAAGGGTTTGGTAATCAGGTAAATCTGTGCCGGGACCGAGGATTGAACCCCGGCCGCCAGCATAGAAGTCTGACACCTTACCCCCTAGAACACCAGGTCACCTATTATTTTATGAATTCTTTAAGACTACACTTGAGTATGTTTTAAATATTATACATTAAAGGTCTAGAAAAAAGGGATATATACAAAGAGAGTGACCAAAATACCTTGTTTACCTTGCATCCTTATTTCATTTTTGCATATTTCCTAAGATTCGGATTCGAGATTCTCAAAATGAATACCTAAATTCATAAAAATGTAGATTCGATCCATCTCTAAATATAATATAAATTTTGTTTGTGGTCGTAAACCTATTATATAAGGCCCAAACAAAATATGTTTAAGCTGATTAAAGTCAATAGTTAACATCCATACCAAGTTTTCAAAAGAATCCTCAAAATGGTCTCCTGCCTGGAACTCCTGTGTGGTATGTTTGGCGAAGAAATCCACCTCTTCCTTTTCTTCAGCAGGTTTCACCGGTTCTACAGACGTCTCCAAGTGAAGCTGGAGAACAAAACAGTATTCAAAACAACTCGGCTAATAGAGAAAGGCTTTCTCTGACAGTGTTTTAAATAGGGCTAGTTGTTAAAATAATTGGAATATTATAAAATTAGTTCAGCTAGATCAATGAATTACTCATATTTAAGCTCACAGATAGCCAAATTATAGATCATAATAATAAGAGAGTACCTACTATAAATATTCTAAGTGAAGTGAAATTTTTCTAGATAGTGTTTCAAAGTTAATAGTTTTGTATTTTAATGAAGGTAAAAATTTAATCTTTGTCATTATTATTTTTAGAACTGTGTCCTAATATCGTTTAGGTTATAAGTTTATGTACTAATTACGCAAATGGTTTTTGGGATTAGGAAGGTTATAATTAGAGAAAAGTGTTTCCATATTTACATGGAGAGTGGATTTTTTTTAAACCACAACTGACCGAGATTCGTTTCTAAGGTCAATCCAATGTAAATAGAATAGATAGGTAGCGCCATTTTGAAGAATTTGTTGATGCCATTGCTAACGTCAGCCACGAAATTAAATCAGCCAGTACACAGCAGTTAGTAGTATGTCGTGCAGTATATGTGATTCGGGCGGTTCTTTCTTTATTTTTATGATTATTTGTTTATTTGTGTTTGCCTGGTAGTGGTTTTTTCATGTGTAGTTAGTTACTTTATTATATTTCCCATTCAAGTATCTGTTTTAATATGCTAATATAAAATAGAGCAGGGATGTTCTAGTTAATGATTCAATAGTGGTAACTATAATACTAAATATATCATTGAATGCTAACTATATGTAGTTTTATTGTTATTATCAAGCTGTTTATTATTTTATAATAGTTTTTCTTTCATATAATATAATATATAAAATGCAAGTCATTGCTGAACAATCAGACTTTTTTTTTAGCACTGCGTCTTAACTACCCATTCGGGTTATACGCCTATGTGTTAAATACGCTAATGGTTTTAGGGATGGGTAAGGTTAGATTTAGAGGAAGTGTACCCACATTTGCGTGAAGGGAGTGTTGGAAACCATCTAGGGAAAAACACCCTCAGTTCACCTGACAAAAGATTCAAACCTCAATCTTCATGCCATCATCAGTCTAGTTTACTGATAGAGTAGTGTGTTAGACCATGTGACCACTGAAGCGGGTTACCTCTTTTTTTGAGTGTGCAAATGGTATAAGTTTTGCTCTGACATTTTGTGTTATCATTTGAGTGTCTAGCATTGTAATTCAAATTTATTATTATAAATTTGGAATATTCATAGGTTAGTTAATATAGGCAAACAGAACAAAATCAGTGTCTTAAAAAGTTATAGCTCACATTATCCTCGTTCATTTTTTTTTTAAGTTTGTTTGCAAGCATTGAGAAACACACAGATTAATAACTGTAAATAAAATTAATTTATTACTTTTATAGTAGAAAACTTTCCCAGGTATGTTCATTTATTAAAACAAACATGTTTTCTCAAAAAATTTCAAGGGAAGCTAAAAAATATCTGTCTTATCAAAGTTTAACGAAGAGTGTTCATGTGTGTTACAATTTTGGTTAAGACCAGCCCTCCAAAAATGTGGTTAACAGGTCACCAAATGTTACCATAATTTTTACTTCAAGTTACTTTGTTTATTTATTTTATATAATTACTAATCGATCGACTTCTATACACATCGTGTAGTTTTTGTATTTAACAAAGTATAAAAGTTTGTTTTACATCTTAAATCAATTCACGGTAATTTAATTGAAGGGTCATAGCTCATGTACAATATAAATTATTATTATTATTATTAGCACCGCGTCTTACTACCCGTTCGGGTTATACGCACTAACACTAATGTGTAATGGTGGGGTGATTGTGAGATGAAATGAAGGACCTACAGTTTAACGTGGGATCCGAACCACAGTGGAGGCCTGGCATTCCCCACATTCACAAAGATGTCTTGTCAGAGGTAGAAGGAAAGGTTTGGTAACCAGATAAATCTTTGCCGGGACCGAGGATAGAACCCCGGCCGCCAGCAAAGAAGTCTGACACCTTACCCCTAGACCACCAGGTCACCGGTTGTAAATAATTACAAAAATTATGTTCAGCATGGTCAAATGTTTTAGGCTAATACAAAATACTGTGTGAAAGCTTAATTTACTGTCATTACTGGTTTAGTAGCCCTTATTGGTGGTCCTAAGGTCTAAGTCATTAATCGCATGTTGGATTGGAGTGCCGCTGACAGGAAGATCCGGGTTCAAATCCTAATCAGATCTATTAAGGGTGTTTTTTCTGAAAGGTTTCCGACTCTCTCGACATGAAAGTGCAGGTACATTTACTTTAAATTCTACCCTCCTCCTTCCTACTCCAAAAGCATGAGTACTGATTAATGTAGGTGTAAAATCCGGACAGGTAGTAAGAAATGATGGAGGAAAATAAAATGGTAAAGTAGAAATATATCATATTATTTAACTAGGGATTTCAAACAAAATTCTTCGATACCCTCGATTCTTACTGGTATTATTATTATTATTATCACCGCATCTTACTACCCGTTCGGGTTATACGCACTTACGCTAATGTGTAATGGTAGGGTGATTGTGAGATGAAATGGAGGACCTACAGTTTAACGTGGAATCCGAACCACGGTGGAGGCCTGGCATTCCCCACATTCNCACGGTGGAGGCCTGGCATTCCCCACATTCACAAGATGTCTTGTCAGAGGTGAAGGAAGGGTTTGGTAATCAGATAAATCATTGCCTGGACCGAGGATTGAACCCCGGCTGCCAGCACAGAAGTCTGACACCTTACCCCTAGACCGCCAGGTCACTCTTACTGGTATTGATAGAATCTATAATCGATATTAATATTATGATTATCATGACTTTCTAGTCCCAGCTCTCAATGAAAATACTGAGAACTAAGCAAAGCGGAAACATCCAGAATGAGTAGTAATCAATTATTTCTATACTAGTTTGTTTGCAGTTAATTTCTATATATTTTGGTTCAATTAGTGGGCCCTGCCGGGTGGAAAGACTTGTGTTTCTAGTGTGTTTGTTTTGCTATGATATGAAGTTGAATAAATGTGTTTATTGAAGTGTTATGAAATTATTAATTGATATTTGCCCCACGATACAGCGTTGAATGAAGTGATACCATTTAATTAGCTGATAAATGCCCCGTGATCGAGCACTAATTAAAGCGATACAGTATTTTGATGATATAATTGGTATTTATAGCCCCGTGATCAAGCGCCAATTATTCTTATACGAAATTATTATCAGATATGTTATTTTAATAAATAAGACCTTTAATGTTGCACACGATTTATTAAAGTCATTTTATCTTCGGTATGAAGTTATTATGTAAAATGATACAATTTTCGTTAAACTACAGATTATTTCTCTGTGGCAGTGTTTTATTACAACGTTCTGTAAATTTAAGTCACCGGCGCTGTTAATAATTTGTTAAATTTATCGACTGGCAGTGTGTGTATTCATACGCACAAGCAGCTTATATATGACCTACCCGTTGCCCCTTGGAACTCCAAAACATCGAAAGAGTCCTGGTGACAGGTGTTATGAATGCTAGCTTCCTATTGGATAGAGGGAGCTAGCGTCACTTGCTTTTTTGGTATATGCCGCTGAGTTGACTTTTGAAAGAAAAAATAAGTTTTAATTGTGCAATCCTTTGACATTTCCGAAAAGTATGTAACTCTCCATGGATGAAGTATTGAAAGGATATTTTACATATAATACTTAAAGAAATGGCACTTCATCCATGACGAGAGTGGTCCAAATCAGTATCGTTACATTATATATGAGGTCAGAAAAATAATGAAATAGGAAATGTTCAAAAATAGGAATCGTGACATCTTAAGGAATTTCTTGTTTCATTTTTTTAACTGGTTATCATTTAAATTTGCTGGCTACCAACTTTATGAGGACCCATAGAATTATAAAAGTAGGACATAAACATTAGTATCTTTCGTACGATGGGTGTTTTTTAAGTAAGAACCGTTTTGCAATAAAATAGAAACTAAATATTTTTGGGCGATTTTTCTTTTTCCGATTTTACGTACCTTCTACTACTTCTCAACATACTTTCTGTTGTTATTTAAACATTTGTCGTAACGTGAGATAAGTTTATGTAAATCCTCGTCATAGAAGTCTGCCGCCAGTGAGGAAAGCCACTCCTGAACCGTTGTTCTCACTTCGTCATAGGTGTGGAAATGCTTGCCTATATCTTTTGAAATCCTGCGTGTTCGTTTACACATGTGTGCTGACAACAATAAAGACAGGTGTGTACCATCTGACCTTGATGAAACTTTGCCGCGCAATCCAGAGTAAACACCGCACCCTGCTGTTTGCCGGAGCGGTGTTGCTTCATGACAATGCGAGGCCCCACTTTGCTGCTCAGAAACAAGCTCTTGTCGAAACTTTTGGCTGCCAGCAATTGGATCACACCCCCAGCCCTGACCTTGTGCTTAGTGACTACCATCTTTCCCTTCATCTGAAAAGGCTCCACAAGCATTTCCACACCGATGAAGAAGTGAAAACAGCGGCTCAGGAGTGGCTTTCCTCACTGGCGGCAGACCTCTATGACGAGGGTCTACAAAATCTTATCTTATAATATGACAAATGAACCCATTGTTTCATGAGATGACTCAGATTCCTCCAATGATGACAAATGTATATATTAATTAGTAGGTAATACAGATTTTCGTGTAGAAAATCAGGGTTGCCACTATTTTCTTATTACAAAATTCCCAAAGTTTTCCAAGTTTTTCAGAGGAAATTTTCATTTTTCCAGATACCTAATGGATATTATAAATATAACAATAGAAGCATTAAATTTTGTTTTAAAGAACATTTTACAAATGAAGAGAGTTAATTAGTCATTGGAGGCATGGTTTATGGCGCAGGGTACACCCATGTTTAAGAATTATTTGGAAGAGGGATGAGAAATGAGTGACCTACATTTTCTAGAAGGAAAAATTGGTTATATTTGCTGTAGGCCCTAAATGGAATGAAAGAAGGAAAAAAAAGTGGAAATACCAAAAATACAGTTTAGAGTTTAAATTTTATATCTATTTTATTTTAGAAGAATGTATTAATTGATTTAAAAAACCTTTTAACAAATCTTAATTATTGTATATGTACTGTATAAACTAAGTTAGCCCACACAAATCATGAATAATAATTTAGAATAAAAAAATTAACATGTAATTTTCCGTGCGCATTTAGGTGCATTTACTCTAATTAAATGCCATACTCATCCCTACCAAACTGTAATAAATATAAAAAAAAAACATAGTCAACTCTCAATTTAGCGGGGTAACGGAGGGCATTAAACCCTGTTATATCAATCTCCACAGTAAATCTGCAAACCCATTGAAAACTACCAAATACAGTAATTACTTGATTAATAAACGATACGGCACAATCATACATAAATTTATCATAATAACTATTATTGAAGAATCAATCATCAGTAAAATACCCCTAAACAACTACTTACCACAAACACCATTATTAGGCCTAAGGCCCAAGATAACAATTTCGAATCAAATCGTTAAAGATTGTTTTAAAATATTTCAAGTTTTCGAAAAAAATCACCCACCAATAAACTAGCCCTCAACAATATTTTTACCGAAAAAACAGATATATGGTGTTATTTGGGGGGCTAATTAGTCCTTATATATTTATTTTAATCAAAATCGTTTGAGCCATTTAAAAAAAATATGGAACTAAAAAAAATCACTAATTTAAGGGTTAGGGTCAAAATAAAAAAAAGTTCTGAGGTATGGACATATCTAGATATAAAGTTTTGAGTTTGAAATGAATGTAATATCTTACACTTTTACGAGACGCTAAACTATAACCAAGAATGAAACAATACCAGTATCAATACTTTTCTTTCAATACCAACCTTTTGATATTTTACTAATATCAGTACTTTTTACCTAATATCGAAAGATTTTAACTTACCTACTTTTCTCCTTTTTTTTCCAGATCGTTTATTAAATTTATTCATCTTTTCTCATTATTTTCCTTTTTTTTTATCGCTAAATGAAATTATCTATACTGGGATATATTGATATACTTCTCATTCATTTTTTTATACTCAAATATCGATATTTTACCAGTGTCGCATATCCCTGAGCTGGAGAGAAAGATCTGATAAAAAAGAACTGTGACCTTGGGGAGAAGGGTGGTAGAGGGGGTGGAGGAGGTAAAGTAGCTATGCGCGGACACAAACCCAATAGGTCATTTTTACAAACACTCTAATTAGCAGGCTGGAGGTAATATTTGCATAAACTTTTCACTTTACAGTATACTCCATTTTATTTTTACCCTGGTCACGGCAGCAACCAGGTAAATCCACCTTTGATAACTTGGGAGTTGACTGTAATAAAAATAGCCAAAATGGCAAGATAGGTAGGGTACAGTCTTAAAACATCACGCTACAAAAACAATATCTTTCAACAGGAGTAATGTTTTTCAAACAAGTCAAATATAACACCAAAGTTCAACGACTGAATTCATTCAACTGGCAGCAGAAACACGTGCCAGCAGCAGGGCTTAATGAAGTTGGGGGATGGGGGTGAGGAACCGAGATATTTGTGGTATTGGCGGGCGTGAGGAACCGAGATATTTGTGGTATTGGCGAGGGTGGAGGAACAGAGATATTTGTGGTATTGGCGGGGGTGGAGGAACCGAG
>CABEEJ010005170.1:0-53481 GCA_901482245.1 Timema douglasi
ACCGCACCATATCTTCTAGCAGGTGGCTACACAAGCCAAGCCGCACCATATCTTCTAGCAGGTGGCTACACAAGCCGCACCGCACCGAGCCGTGAGTTTATTTACAATAATATCGCGTAGGATTTTTTTAACTAATTCGCCTTATTAAACCAAGCATAAGATTATTGTAACTAAAAAAAGAAACCCATTTTTATATTCCTTATAGACTGAATTCTATTACAAAATAAGTTTGTATTTTTATTTTTTACTTGCATAGGGTTTCACCTATTTTCATAAAATGAAGTTAGCCATTAATTACGAAGAATAAAGTTTAAGTTAGCTAATAATTAAGAAGAAGAATATTTGTTGTTCAATAAGTTGTATATAATATTGTTTATCTTGTACGTAATGATGGAAACAATTACTACAGCGTCACACGTGCAACGGCTGTGAAAGAAATGCCGTTCAGAAGTTCCCGAACATTTTATTTCCGGTGGTAGGTGGCTACACGGTCCGCTCCGCACCGCAAAAGTGCGGAGCATTGCTCTCTCGACGATTCGTCTGCGCCGGTGCGGAGCGTTGCAGCTCCGTGTGGCCGGTCCTTCACTGGAATAGGCCTACAAGATAAACTAAAATTATATACAATTATTATTTTACACTAAACGACACTTGGAATAGGTCAA
This sequence comes from Timema douglasi, assembly GCA_901482245.1. Taxonomy (NCBI): domain Eukaryota; kingdom Metazoa; phylum Arthropoda; class Insecta; order Phasmatodea; family Timematidae; genus Timema; species Timema douglasi. Next base: position 663 of record CABEEJ010005170.1, read on the forward strand.
CGTGTTCATATTAAAAACAATTAGAAAGTAAACAGATTTAATTAATCCTTTTAAATGTTTTATTATAAAAATATGTTGAGTAAATAACGGAAAAAAAATTCGTTAAGAACATTTGATATTCTTTCGTCTCTAAATAAAATAAGGCATTCACGATCATTTGCACGAATCTTTTAGGAATCGATAGGTATCAAGGAATCTAATTTTCCTTATTGAGTTAAAATATTGGCGGATCGCTTGAAAGCTGACCTGCTAACAAAGAGAGACGCTTTATCCATCAGGTAAACTTTTTTTTTGTGGAGTATCTTAAACCCATAATCATTTTTAATAAACTAGTTGATAAAAACCTACATGTTTTGACAGTGAATTTGGGACTTATGATGCGCTCTTAAAAGGTTTTTTTTTGCAACGTATCTTAATCTCTGCGTGCTATCTACATTATCTAAATATAACTACACTAATGGGCAAGGGCTGAGGAAGATAAGAGCTTGGAGAAAATTTTACCCGCATTTGCGTGGAAGGCGAATGGAGTGGAAAACCATTCAAGATACAGCACCTTCTAAACTTAAGGACGGAATTCGAATCTCAACCCCACCCCCCACCCTTCCCGTGGTAAAACCAGACTAGGTGAGTGATATTTGGTCCGCGTATCCACCGATGCGGTGTGTAGATAGTTGCTAATGCAGCTAACAAGATATAAACTTAACCTTTTTTATATAAAAAAACATATACCCATTTTTTAGTTGGTTACCATATCAAATACAATTTCGAGCTCGGTAATAGGTAATAAATATTAGAATCTAGTCGCTACCTCTAGGGAATACATAATTAATCTCCCCTTTTCCCCCTCACAATATATGAAAGTTGATGTTCGCCATACATTTTATTTTTAATTAAATAGAAAGGACTATTACGAGCTGCGCGATGCCTTATCCAGCCAAAAAGCCTTTACAAATAACAATAATAGTAATACGTTTTGGGAGTAATTAAAACTTTGGGCTAATGTACGGAATGGAGTAAAAAAAAAAGTTTATACGTCGGGCGACTGTTCTGTAAAGAGGTTTAAAAAATGTATCTTTTGACCACTTTTGCTTTTATAACATTAATATTTGTGTTTGTGTGTTGTACGCTCAAGGAGTGAGAAATAATATTTGATATAAAAACCATTGCTCTTGGTCTGATATCATTCGCAGATACTTCAAGGAAATATATTTCTAGAAACAAGCTTTTTGAAGAAGGAAACACTTTAAAATAATTAAATACTTTAATTAATATAAATATACGTGGTTTACGCATAAGTAATTTATCCACAAGTTGTACGATCGATTAGTTCAGTCGTTAACACGTCTGCCTTCTGAGCTATGAGTTCCGGGTTTGATTTCCAGTGTGAGCGAAAAGATTTACAACTATTGGTGAAGTTGTGGTTTCCAAATTTTCACAGTGGTGGATCGACGACTGGGGGGGGNNGGGCTGGGTGTTGTGTTAGTTTTATAATTAGGTTAGTTTGAAAGTCATATGTTGATTAACGTTAGTAAAAAAATGTGCACGGTAAATATTCCAAAAGAATAATAATTGTTCACGTGAGCCTAGTTTTCCTGCTCAGCCAGACTATCCATATTAATTGCTTACACTACTAAGAGCAAGAATGAGGAAGCTAGAATTTATAAGAAACGTTTCAGCATTTATATGAAGAGGGAACGAGAAGTAATTTAGGAAGAACCATTATGAGTGCACACAGCCGGGATTCAAACACCGACCTTTCCATCTACGGAAAATCAAACTAAACGAAAACTTTCGTTTTTGTCCGCTTACCCACTAATGCAGTTAGTGCGGTTTTAATACTCCCCCATTAGAGTGGAGAGAGGATGAGAAAACAAACGTGATTAATCATTTGCATAGTCAAATAGACTCTCAATGGACTGGATTGCCGGTGAGGGGAAGGTCGTAGTTAGAATCCTTGGCCGGGTGTATTGAGTCGGTTTACCCCAAATTGTTTCCCACTTTGCGAGTACACTCCCTCTAAATTCTACCCGCCTCATCCTCTTAACACATGAGTGTGAATATAATGTGCGGTTAATCCGGACGGGCAGTGAAACACTAAGCTCAAAAAAATATTATATTTATAACAATTTTAAACACTTCGGTAACTAATACTTGTGCGTTTAGATAGGTCATTTATTTAGATTTTAAAATCAATTTTGTTGGCCATTTTTAGAAATATAAGACAGTATCATATTTTACAATTAATTTTTATAAATGATATATTAAAAATTGAGTAAATTGTAAATATCGTAATATAAAGCAGCATATTATTACTTTGTTCAAAAGAAAAAAGTGTTGTAACTTGAATCAGGCAGTTAAGTAAGGAACAATAATTATTAAGGCAGATGTGTCCCAGTCTCCAGTCAATGTCTTGACCTTGAAGGGCCCGCAGGCTTTAACGTACCATTCTCCTTAGCCAACCTTCACGCGTAATATATACACGGTACCACGAGTATTCACACTACGCCATTGTGTGTGTGTGTGTGTGTGTGTGTGTGTGTGACGTCATAGACTATAATACGGTATAGTAGTCAGATTAAGACATATACTTTTTCGACAATTGCAAAACTAAAGAAAACTATGTTCATGTCACGTCGAGTCATGTGAATTTCGATGTCACGTTTGATAGATAGTATCAATAGTTATAAATAATATACTCCAAGTAAAATTAAATCAATGTTTACTGCAACAACAAAAAATGGGTTTGTATTTTCTAAAATAGGATTCTGGTATAAAAAGAGGTTTATGGCTGTCACGAAAGTCCTAAAGCTATTTTCACTAAAGATTCTTTCGTCAAGTAATTTGAAAGGCAGCTGACACTTTAGAAAGATAGTTTCAATATTTAATACTACTTATAAAATAATAATATACCTTGTATTATATTATGAATTTTTATCACAAAATATGTGTTTATATTTTGTAAACCATTCTTCTTAGAAGAATCCTACTATGGATAATCATGTACAGATTATAGCTTTTTACTGTCACGTGGATGCTTAAGATGAGTTAGTTTAGTAGAAGTAGCCCAACACTATTATCTTACGCGTATTTTTTTAATTAGAGGTATTTAACGTTCCCTGAATAAACTATTAAAATCATATCAGAGCACGACTTACAAAATAGCTTCTTTTAAGTAACCGGCCCACTGATCATCATTTATAGAGGGAAACCCTGATTTCACAATGGATACATTTTAGACCATGCTGGGAAATGAACCAGTTTTCTTGAAAGAGTAGTCACTACGAGGGCGTAGAATGGTAATTTTTCTAGGGGTAGGCCTACATTTAGCTAGTAAAAGTTTATATATATAAATTAACAAATCCTAGAGAGAGGGGTCCGGGCCCCTCGTCCTTGGCAGACGCTACCGACTGAACCAAGCGCCGGACAGAATAAGGCTGCAAATAATCCCTAGACATGAATGTATTGATGACATTTTTTCCATTTTCATAAAATACAATCAATTAAAATTTTATAAATGCCAAAAAAAATTTGAAACAAGTATTGTGGTTATTTTGAACAGAAAACCAAGCATTGCATCGACTATATTTATTTAATTATATTTAATAAAATTTGCAAATTAATTGTATACCTTTCATATTTAGGATAATAAATGCTATGAGACTACTATTTAAATCTTACTAGTGGATCGTTGCAGCGATGGTTACAGATTATTGTACTAAAATGTGTTCTAAACATTTTGTTGGGAAAATATCTATATGATAACCCGTCACTTACTTTTAAGTCAAAAGTTAACTTGACAAAGGCTATCGACTTTACGTAGATATTTAGTTTCCGGTGAGTATATTTCCCCTCTTCCGTCACGATGATAACTTTATAATGACCCCTCTCCCAGCTCTGTATTTATTCGTTGCACCAAAACACCAAAATTGAGTTATTATTTTTAACCAAAGATTTTTTTTTTTACTTACCGATACACAATAATAAAAGGCCTATACACAAATCGTTGTTTCCATGGTGATGTAAACAAAGAATGATTGTACAGGTGAACCACTGTACACACAGAAGGGAGAGATGGAAAATTCGCTAAGAAAATTGGGTTCTAGTTTTAAAGCACTTTTTTTTACCAACATCCTGACCCCCTAACCTTTAAAATGTCTTATTTTGTCAAAATTTATTCAGCTATTTACTCGTAAATTCTATTGCTGGAAAAGGGCTTTTATCTATATAAGATATGGGAAAGTTATGAAAGAAAAGGCTTAACTTATATTAATCCGTTAAAATATTATGTTTCATCTTTCTACATAGTCAACACCAATCAGTGCCAGACCAAACATAGGCAGTGAATATCTTAAGTTTTTTTTAATATATAGATCCTTAAAATATTTAACTTTTATCACTATTTACGTGCATTTCTAAGATACGTTTATCTAATCTAGGCTAAAATTGTCATGTGGATTTCAAATCTTTAGTAGTAAGCCTAATATTAAAAGGAAGTATAATTTCATATTATATTTTTAAATTCCACTGCATTTCGCTACCCTAGGCTTCGGGAATTATAGCTATGCAAGTGGAGTAAAGGGAGGAAGGTATAATACAGAGGAAATTTACCCGCATTTGGTTTGAGAGAGTGTGGGGAACTACTTGGTTGGGGGAGGGGGGAATCATAACAGACAAACTCAGCAGGGATTCAAGCCCCGAGCTCTCCACACCCGCTAAATTAGACTAGATGAGCTTGACTTTTAGTCCCAGTGCTTATCGAAGCGGGTAGCGGGTAATACACCAATATTGAAAGGGGTTTATATTTAAATTTTGGAGGTATTCAAAATCAAAGTCCAAGCAAATATAACACTAACACCCTCAAAATGACGGTTCTATTGTTGAAACTCCTCTCACATCGAGTGTGTAAAGAAAAACTAGTGACTCGTCCAAGGAACGGACGGACACTCGAGGTAATTCAATTCTCGACTACTGTCAACTATAATACACTTGTCAACACCTGCCTGACTGCCTACCGCGATTAAAGACCTGTACACAAGACTCTTTTATACTTTCTTCAGTCTCCGTCACAAAAAGTGACATCTTTATGGTCGATTAACCGGGATATTTATACACACGATTACGCCCGGACCAAAGATTTAATTTTAGCAGTGGCGGCTCGTGTATAGGCACTGCGAAACTGCAGTATCCCCTATTTCCAATTGATATTATCGATCACATTTAATATAATGAGTCCTTTTTTCTTTAATTCTTTCTTTATTTTTGTAGTACAACATTTATTCCTTAAGCTTAATGTCAGTACTTCAGTAGCCATCCCCCAGTTTATGATAAAGATACTAAATCTTTGTATGAAACTGTGCGCTTCACAGTGCCAGTGACTTTGTGTTTGACTGTTGTGCGCATGCCCACATAGGAGGTGGGGAGGAAGGCGGGACTGCCAGGTAGAGAGAGCACTGTTGCTCCCGCAGTGCTGGCTCCGGAGTGATGGTGGAAGGAAGTTTGTTTTTTTACTCAGCATGTTTTGTGCTTAAAAACTGTGTACCATATTCTTGAATGTGATAAAGTGTAGAAGAGTGTAGAGTTAGATTATTATTCTGCTTCTCGATATTCTATTTGATTCATTTTTTTCGGTTCTTTTATTTAACAGAAAGACTAAATGCGCTTGCAATATTTTCAATGGAGAAAAATTTCCTCAGTTGTCATCCAGAGATAAAGGAGAAAATTATTGAAATTTTGCGCAAATTAAAAGAAGAAGAGTGGATTTCATTTTTAAATGAATATATCAAGCTTGAACAGTAGCAATTTAAGTTAAAGTAAGTAAAAAATATTTTTTTTGTTAAGATTTTATAAAGTTCCTGAATTTTTTAATACACGTTTTATTCCTTTTACACAATTTTAAAACAACGACTAAAATTGTTCTGGAGCAGCACCCCCACTAATTTTAGCAACGAGCCACCACTGAATCTTAGTTCGGTTTTCAGCATTATTCCCTTGGCAATATAGGGCCTAGATATTGGGTTTAGTGAAATAGCCTCTTTTCATATTGGTCTTAATTCAACTGTTTTCTAAAGAATATTCCAGGTTACTGAGCCTGACTTCTCCATTACATTCATGATCAAGCCTTCAAGTCATAACTTTCATGAGCTGTTGAAGCACTGCGGTAAGGTTTCGATACATTTCTGTCTGGTTTTACTTACTCTCGACACTTCGGAGAGAGAAGTATTGTGATCGTCAAAAAAATCTAACTCGAGATTTTGATAAATGTCAGCGTATCATGGATTACCCCCTGAAACAAAAAATGTCGTTTTCGCAATGTCGTCTGTCTGTTTGCCCATCTATTAACTAACTATTAACTATTTGAGATACGAAATAACTTATCATGTCAATTGTAGTACTATTAAAGATAAATATATTTTATTTGAAATATGTTTTTATAAAAACCAGTCATTTCTGAAATATATATATATATATATATATATACTTTTTAATTCAGGTCTTTGAAAATGAATTTGATTCTTATGCTCTTTGGTGGACAGAGATGTTTCTTTTTCTCTCTCTTTTATTTATAACAGTATTCCTAGTTCCTACTGCGTAGTATGATATCATAAAACATATTTTTAAATGTTTATTTTTTGAAACACAGGCGTTTGAACTGGCGCCATGCAGGAATGTTGTGAATACGCAACGGTGCCAGTCATGATGTCGTAGGACTGGCTCATTGCAGCCGTATGTTTAAAATAAAATAATATGGTAACATTGTAGAATTAAGTAATCAGTAAAGTATAAAATAATGCCTTACAATGTTTTGTTATATATTTTTCTAATAATAAGCTATGTTTTGTAACAGTTTAAAATTTATTGTAATTTTCTTTTCTTTTAATAAAGTTTATAAAAATATAATATTTTTAAAATATTTATTTAATAATATTGCTTCAGTAGTAAAATTATGTATTAAAGTAAGCCCTAATTTATGTGTTTTTTATTTCCATTTAAAACCTTATAGGATATTGTATAAATGCAACGGCGCCAGTCCCCGAAGGTTAAGCTAAAAGAGGGAGAAAGTGTGTGCGGTGCACCGCACCATTCATTCTAAATAGTGAAAAGGAAATAAACAAAATAGAGCTTGCAAGGTAAGATAAGAAAAAAATATTAGGATTGCCTATAAACCAGAAAGTCCCATTTTTTGGAACGTAATGAGCTTAAAATTACAGGCAAAAATAAAATGACAATTTGGAAATTGACCTTGTATACTTGTCTCGGCATACATTCAACCTTATTTGTGAATTCAAAATGCTACTCGCTCTAAATTCATGTGTTCATAAGCCAAGTGATGTATTTTACAGCTTTAAGGTTTGAGAAATAGTCTAAATTCTTAGGATTAGTAGATATTTAAGAGTTAGAATATAATTATTTCAATATTGGATAATTTACATTTATTTGTACCTTTTTTCTGAAAAAATAATCTTCTTTAAAAAATATAAAAATAGTAGATCAACATGAGACCAACAAGTCGCTAAATATATATGGGTCTAATACATTCGTTTTATGTAAAAGAGATTTTGGAAAATATAGTCAATACACTGATTGAAGAACCTTTTCTGAAAGCTCAATAAGTTACTAAATCTACTATTCTGCCTCTATACGCCACGAAAAGTGTTTTGCATATCTCGTGTTAGAAAATTTGAAAGATGGTGTCAATTTTGATAGTTGGAAGCTAAGCTAAGTGAGCTTTAGTAAATATTAGCTACGCTACAAAACTGTTTTAATATTATCTTATATATTCTTTGAAGCGCGAACTGTTTTACAAAAAGAATGCAGAGTAACCAACATTGCCAAAAGATTACGATATATATTTATCTTTCCACTGTATAAATTTACATCATCTATCAAAAAAGGACATCTGCATGGAAAACGGCTTGACATATGAATTCAATGAAGTCGATTTAGTGATGTTGAATAAAATACTTCCTGTGGCTAGCCAACTTTAGCCCTGTGCTTGTAAGATAACTCATTTTGTCTCTAGCCTGGGAGTAAATAAGAGTCACAGCTGCCGCCGTAGAAAAAGAATAAATAAAAAATAAAATCGTTACGACACACACAAAAGTGCGGAAATAGGCCACTCTAAGGGGGCTAAGATGCGTTGCAGATGTCCAGAATACCAGCATTCATTTAAAAGTGGATTGCTATTTAAAAATATGGTTTTCACCAAAATAAAAATGTGAAAGGTATCAATCTGTCCCTAATGATACCTTACATTTTAAGTTTTATGATTTTAAAAACATTAATGAATAAGTGAGATTATTTCAAAGACGTTTCACGCGAAATGGAGCAATTTTGAGATCAAAGTAAATATTTGTAAACGTGGATCCGACTTTCTTTAAAAATATAGTAATTTTTAACAGGTTCAAAATAGACCATTTTAAGGTAATTGAGGATTGTATTAGTGGTTTCGAATATTTATAAGTTCCACAGAAACTCAGGGCCATTTTAAATATTAAAGAAAATTGTTATTCAAAATAAAATAAGGAAAACTTGATTTGCAGACGTGTTTAAATAGTGATACCAAAACAATAATATTGATTATAATTTGTTTTATATATATAGGTACTGTGCTTTATAAAAAATGATGATATGGATATTCGAATTCCATAAGAAAATATTTAATTTGGGTTTTATCTTGTTATATTAAAAACTGCGACAATATATTTCAACGTCCCTTCATAAAAAGTATTATATTGCACTGATGTTCCTAATAAATGTTGTTTTCAAACGAATGCTTGGGTTTATAGAATATATAAAATACGGTTGAGTAGTTAAGTCCTGGAAATTATTCTGAGTTAAAACCCCAAGTACCCCACAGAAAACACATCATCAATCAGCAAACGTCACTTTTAAAATAGCACCGAGCGTTTTATCTGAAGAGATAAAAAATGTATCACAAACCGCGCTTAGGTTTTCCATTAAGAAAAATAAGATGTGAAGTATTAACGTAACCGCAGATAAATATAAGTAATATAAATAAGCTTTAAACGAGAACATACGATTGAAATGTAGTATAAGCTTTGTTAGGAGGGGAAGTCAAGCCATCGCGTCGGCCCCTTGTCGATTGTGGAGTGTAAAGGAACCCTGAAAAGTGTGTAATACCTTTCCCGGTGAAATCGATAGGCCCTTTTTCTCTCGATCAAAGAAATGATTGTGCACTGATATAATCAACCGGTTCATAAAGTGCCCGTTAAATATCTCAGATGAATTTAAAAAAAAATCATATGATATTATGTCAAAACATATGTTCAATTTTATTTTTTGATAGTGTGTGTCAATTTAAGAGGAATTACGAAAATACAGTGGCCTACTGTACTTGCTAGTTGCTTTTTTGTATTTATATGTTATCTAAAGATTTTTAATTCTAATCAGATTATAGAAAAAGTAATTATTTGTTATTTTAAGTAGATTAAGGTAATATTTTTACAAAGTTTTTTTTTAGTAAAAACATTTTTATGAAACTAGCTACCTGCCGCCGAACACAACATACAGGCCGGGGTTAGATTCCTGTGCACATGCGTTATTTTTCAATTTAAAAAATATTTAACATGAACTGAGCCTAATTTAGCATTAATTATTTATAATACTTAGGTTAATTTACAAAATAAACTGTTTAATTTGAGTAATACTATAAACTCAAGGTTTTCACTGCACCCCAGATTCTATAAAATGAGTCGAACACTATTCTCAATAATTTGTTCCATAGGTGAAAAGGGCTAGGCACAGGCCTACCACAGACCAACGCGGGACGTGGCAGCGGGAACGGGAGCTCAATTCACGCAAACTATCAATGCCATTGCGGGATACAGGAGAGCACTAACCGGAGCGAATGAATCCCGCGTGGTTCGCTGTTTTCCCGCGTCCCGCCAGTCGTTTTGGTTGCAAACGGTGGGACTGTGTGATCATCATATCCATCACAGAGCAGTTGCTAGAAATTGTGTACACTTACTCCGTGCTTTACAATTTAAGTCATTAAAAACTACAAGAACATCAAGAAGAAAAACTGGACATGGAAAGAGACCGGGAAGGAATTAAAAGTATCTGGTGAGCAAATATTCTACGTGTGATTGTTCTATCTTTATTAATGCCATGCACCTATTGCTTCGTTCTTTTATATTCATTTTCAGCTCATAAAGTATCAACAATCATCTGATGGAGTACATCTCATAAAGTATCAACAATCATCTGATGGAGTACATACACATAGCTACAAACTTTGTCTACACTTAATTAATAATGTAGTGAACATGTAGGCCTACACTAAACCTATCCCTGCAAACCTGCACACACTGGTAGCCTTCCTTCAACCACCGCAATACTCGCTATCATCACTCTCAATCCCACCAATTTTTTTCCTGCCACAAATTCCCGCATTCCGCTTCCGATCCCGCGTTGGTGTGCTACGTTAAATAATTAACAGTTAATTCAAGTGCAAATTGAATTCAACAAATACCTTCCTTCATTAACTACACATGCAAACTTGTTTTAATATTGACACAGCCACGTGATTAGCGCTTTGGTGGCCACACGGTCTAGGGCGCTACTCTAACAGTAGACTAGAATCTCGGTCGGGTGTATCAAGTTTTTTCAGAATTAGTTTGCCATTCTCCTGTCGTGCAAATATGGGTACACTTTATATAAATAAAACCTTCCTCATGCCTAAAACCATTAGCGTAATTAGTAGATAAGCATATATCCCGGACGGGTAGTAAGACGCAGTGCTAAAAAATAATCATATTTGAGACAAACTATTTCTCAACTCGTGTCCCTACTGTGTCAACAATGTCGAGTCAGTGAGGGACGTTATAATAAACTTAGTTGAGTCGATTCTTGTGGTGGGGACGTATTTCAGGTCTCAATCGACACTCAAGCATCATTAAGTCGTAGGGTCAAAACAAGACGCTCCATAGTGGGAATGGCTCGTCTGAAGTTAGTGTCCTGTTTACGTATCTTTGGTCCAATTATTTTATATACATTTTAAAATTTACTTTCGGACATCCGAACAATCCTTCTGAAACCGCAGTTACATCATCCTGTTTTAGATCGTCCATCAAATTAGTACCATTGATTATACTTTTACTTCTTTTGAACTACTATTAAAAGTAGAAGTAATTAACATGGTGGCGGTTTGATGGATCTAAAACAGGATGATGTGATGTTTTGAAGCTTGAATACAAATGTAACTCCGGTTTCAGAAAGATTGTTTGGATGTCCAAAAGTGAGTTTGAAAATTTATTTCAAATAATTGGACCAAATATGCGTAAAAAGGACACTAAAAGAGCGTCTTGCTTTTACTACTATACTTGATGTGTCTGTGGGATCAGTTCAGTAAAATAAAGCACTTTTGGTTATCCCACTCCATTTTTACTTTCTCGCTTTCTTACAGGTAGAGAAAGTATTGTGATCGTCAAACAAATCGAACTCGAGATTTTGATGAATCTTGACGTTTCACGACCCCCCGAATTCGAAAAAGCGTTTTTTGAATCTCCGTCCATCTGTCTGTACCTACAACTAGAGCCTATACTATTTTACCGATCGGGCTAAAACTTGGTATCTAGGGTTTTCATGGGGTTGCCCCGAGAGGTTGTTGGAATTGGATATTTAACCTAATATTAAGGATAGTTTACTGAAGGGCAAAAAGAGAAAAAGTCGATTTTGATTTAATTTCATTTCTAAACATTCATAAATATTCCAAACAAAATGGCTTCTCTCAATATTTCGGCAAAATGACTTTAAGGGCTCCGGTCTGATGAGTAAATTTTAAATATTTTATTCAAATCATATTTTTATAAAACCAATGACTTTCAAGCTATACGCAAATATATAAACTTTTTAACTTTTCGAACACTAAAGGTAAAGTATTGCGACCGTAAAAAAATGCAACCTGACCTCCCAAACCCAACAAAGTGATCTTTGCAATGCCGTCTGTCTGTTTAAACTTAAAATTGAGAGTGGTTTATTAAGGGGTGAAGAGAGAAAAAAATCGATTTTCTCAAAACCGGCTCTAACGATTTTGATTAAAATTCGTATCTAAGCGTTGATTAAGATTAAAAATAAACTGGTTATTTCATTTTCCTATGAAAATGACTTTTAGGGTACTTTACAGAAGCAGAAATTTCTGTATCTCCGCAAATATTTGTGATACTAGGTAAATTATTATTGCAAAATTGTAGTACTATTAAAAATAAAAAACTTATATATGAAATAAATTTTTATAAAACCAACAGTTTCTGAGATATTGGCAAATATATTAATACAATTTTGTGATCTTTAGTTGTATAGAGATACTAAAGTTTAAACGCAATAATTCTCCAATGCCATAGAATAATTAAATATAACCTAAGTAAGTCTCTCAAAAAGTTTGTTATTTTTCCTTAAAACCCTTAAGAAAAATATTTGTACAACTATATATTTCCATTTTTATTTGTATTGGTCCAAGCATACAAATGAGGAAATTAATTCTTTAAAATTAAAATTATAAAATCTAAAACTGGGCTTCAAAAAATAGCGCAATTTATGCTCGGGTTCGCTAGTGTATATTATTTCGTTTCACATATATTACGAGTTTTGAGTAAATAGCTCCATTTTCAAACAATAGAACGAGAAAGTCCGTGCGGAGTTCCCTACCGTTTATTTTAAATAATAATCTAACCTATGATGCTTGAATGTCGACTGAGACCTGAAACACGTCTCGGCCACAAGAACCGACTCTTCTTCTTTTGATATCTAACGACACTAGATGTGAAACCAATCGACACGCCTAGCGACATTTTTGGTCGATTGAAAAAGTCAATTAAAGCGGCTTAAATAAGACAAAGATAATATTTGCAACTTGCAATATGAACTTGCACTTGCAGCGCTACTGTACGCATGCATGAAGCAAGGTCAATCTGTTTTTAGGAAAATACAATACATAATGTGAAATAACTGAAATATTGTATATCATCATAATCATCATAAACTGTTTCAAGCCTGTGGCCGGGTCAATTTAGTAAAATTCCTCCATCTTCCTACCTTACTCTAGTTAATTCTTCTCCTCTCCCTTGCACATTTAGCTGTTATCTGCTCCTCCCATTTCTTCCGTGGTCTCCCTTGCGGTATTTTACATCACTCCCTGGGATTATTTCCTTTTCCATCCTCATTACGTGTTCATAAACTCTCACCCTTGCAACATCTACTATCTCATATACATCTTGTAGCCCATCTCTTGCCCTGACATCTTCATTTTTAGTAAGTACACTAATAACTATTTAAAACAAATCAGTCGGCTGAATTTTATAGTGTAGGAGACATTCACTTAAAGCAGGTCTTCTTAAACTGTGGGTTGCGTAAGTGAATGTGGGGGTCGGGAAAAATTTGGCAACAGTAAAAGGTTTCTGAGCGCGCTACAACAGCAAATTAATTCAAAATCAAGCGTGTGATGAAGCACTCACCCGTGTTGCATTGCGCGACCTTGGTTATGGGCACACAACAAATTGTAACATATTTATACTGTAAGATGGAATTGAAATTTTTACTAAAAAATTCAACATAGGGTAGAGCTGGGTGTAAAATGGTTCTTAAGAAATGTTTACAGCTACATATGATTTTATAATTGAAAATATCCTTCTCAAAGATTACATTTTAAGTGTTATAATATTGATCATCTGAAATGCCTGGAGACACAGTTGAGGAAATACTTCCCTATAAATGTTTGTTCAAAAAACTAAGTTGGGTTCATTAACTATACTTAGTCGGAATCAAAAACATCAGTCATCCATCATTAAAAGTTCAAGAATAATTTGGTGAGTTATCAAACACCATAGGTTTACAACTTGGGTTTTCCAAAAAATCGTTAAATGAATTTTGGCTTGGGATTAGGACCGAGTTTCCAATAATTTCTGACATGGCCCTAAGCATTCTTCTGCCATTTTGTACTACGTATTTATGCGAAACGACATTCTCAGCATTGACGGTTATAAAATCAAAATATCGATCAACTCTGAAAAAGGTTAAAAGTCCAACAGTATCAAATATTCAGTGAATATTTAATTATTCATGTAAAAATAAACAAGCACATCCATCTCATTACTATGCAAATTTGATCTCGTATTTAATAATTGGTAAACTAGTAATGTATATTGTAAAATTGTTAAAAATATATCAGTAAATTAATGTTAGATTTGTGTACTTATTTTATATACCTAGACACCTGGGGTTGCGTAAAAATTTCTCCGGTGAAAAGGGGTCGCAAGTGGAAAAGTTTAAGAATCCTTAAGAATCCTTGACTTAAAGCATTAAATTGTGTTGTTGGGGTAGGTCAGGCACATTCATAGCGTGGATGCAAGAAGACTAGGTCAAGATACGGTCTTCTGAACCCCGGTCATTATCTCTGAGGAGCACAAACGTGATTACCCCTATTTATGTAAACAGATAACCAGCGTGAGTGGATTCAGGAGACATCTTCGGTCGCCATCTATTATTGTTGTTCAAGAATATTTCGACACTGGTCGTTTGCAGACTTTTGGCTCAATTTTGCCCTTCAAATGTTGACGTTCCACGAACAATCAATAATACACGTTCAATATTTACCTTCCATATTGGCAAACGTTTATGTTCATGGAAATGTTCTAAGATAGCATATGATATAATGTAATTGTTCTATTCAACTGTTTTGGTAGAGTGTAGGCTTCTTTATTGTCGTTAATAATGTACCAACCGTATTATCTAACTGGTTATCTACTATCAGCAGGCAACAAAAACATAGGAGAGAATCAATTGATCGTCTATCTTACAGTTACTGCGGCCTGCATCACTGGTCACGCGGTGTCAAGCTCGAAATAGATTGATTAACTATAGTAGGGAGATCGAGGTTAGCTCGAATATCTTATTGGTGCACTGAGGTGCTTTTCCACATGTGATTTTATACTTTGGTTTTCTCATCCTCTCTTGATGCTAATGAGGGTGTATTTAATTTAAACTAGCTTCCTTATCTCTACACTGTTAAATGTAATGATTTTGATTTAAGAAATTAGCTTAAAAAATATATTTCCTGTTTATAATCAAAAGAAAACGACACATCTTTCTTAGGATAGAAATTTCAAAGAATGTGGTAAAGATTTATATGTCTTTGAGTTGTATTTATAAAAAAAATTTAAGTACGTCAAAATGGTAAAAAAATCAGTATATTTCAATTTTAAATGATTCATGCAGATTATTTTGTTTTAATATGTTAACATTACATCTTTCCAAAATATGAACGAAAAAGAACTGTCGTGGCAATGTCCATTGTAGTGTTCGCCTAAGGCGTCAACCTCCTCTGGTCTATATTGCTGGTGTTGTGGAGATCATGAGATACCTTCGGTCGGATGTAGTGAGGGTGGTTATTTTTCTAAATGGTTTACCACTCTCCATTCAAGCATATGCGTATATACTCGTATATCCTTTAAAATTCCACCTTTATCATCCCTACTCCATTAGTGTGATTATTCTGTTGGCCTGGATTAGTGGTGAGACGGAGTGTACAGTGAAAAAAAGCTACTGGTATATTTTTTGAAAATGGCGATCATATTTTTAGAACCAGTTTCCCTATAGAAAAGTACGTAAAAAACAGTATCATGTGTAGAAGGCATTAAGAAAACATGCCTTCCCCCTATCACCTGTGCCCCAGGCTATCAGCGAATTAAAATAAGATTATTAGTACTAAGGGACCAACTTGAGCCTTGTATGACAGCTAAAAATAAACGCGAAAAGAAAAGTTTGTTATTCATGAACGTGAATATGCGTTCATCTGACACTTCGAAACTGACAAATTGCTCTAGACTATTAAAAAAAAAACTAGCCAATACTTTCGTAATCACTATTCGCTTCTCTGGCACAAAACTCTACTAACAGTTATTCTTAATTTGGTAAGAAATATAATATAAATGTTTATATAACTATTATTGACTGTTGCATTACACTATAGTTTAAACTGTATCAAGAAGTCGATGATGAATAGAATGTTAAGAAATAATATGCTAAATACAATATTTGGAACAAAACATAATTGTAATATTTTTACTTTCTCTTGGCACTTCGGAGAGAAAGTATTATGATCGTAAAAAATCGAACTCAAGATTTTGATAAATGTCAAGGTTTCAGAACCCCCGGGAACCAAAAAAGTAGTTTTCGGCTGTCTGTTTGTACCTCGAGCTAGCGCCGAAACTATTTCACCTATTGGGCTGAAACTTGGTATCTGGAGTTTTCACAAGGTCCCCCCGAGAAGTTCTTGGAATTAGACATCCAACCATAAAATTAAGGGTAGTGTACTTGAGGACAGAAAGAAAAAAATTGATTTTCTTAAAATTTCTTAAAACGATTTTGATGAAATTTTATGTCTAGATACTTTATCACTATAAACAATATGGTAGCTCTAATTTTCTTATGCTACTAACTTTAAGGGTACTTTACATGGGGAAATTTTTTCCAATTTTGATCATTTCTCAGCAACTATTAGCGATCCAAAATAACTTATCATTGTACTATTTGAGAAATAAAATATATAGATCTTTATTTGAAATAGTTTTTTTCATAAAAAAACAATCATTTCTGAGCTATAAGGAAATATACATACTTTTTAATTCAGGTATTTGAAAATGAATTTGATTCTTATGCTCTTTGGTGAACTCACTTTTACTGTAACAGTGTTCCTAGTTCCTAATGCCATAGAGTAAGTAACAGTGTCTATTATTCTATTTATTGTCTTTGGTACAGTGATGCTACAACAATGTATTGACCTATTATTTCGTTTCACAAATCTTACGAGTTTTTAGTAAATGTATATTTTAACTTTTGAGATAAAAGCGATAGAAAATATGCATGGTGCACCCTACCTTTTTTTTTCTAACAAAATGAAATGAAAGTTGAAACGTGAATAAACAATTAAATTAATTTATATTAATGTTTATGAAATGTTATTCATTTCTCTTCTTAAAGTTGGACTATCTTCTCCTTTGAAATGGTCATGTTCAGAAATCTTTGGAACAAATAATATTTTTATAATAATTACGAGAGAAAGAGTAGCCTATTTATTTAAATTAATTAAATGTCATGTACAGGTCTATCGGCCCATTAATAACTAACAAATACCTACTTTAAATGAAAAAAATAGTATGAATTAACATCAATATTTCATATGAAGATTATTAATTAAGGTTATTATTCCACAAATAACTCAAATTAGATTATACATTATAATTAATATGTTTGGTTTTCCTCTCAATATTTTAAAATTTTAAATTACTTTTCATTTATATTCACTATAATAAGTAGATTAAAGATACACTATAGTAAGTATGAATGATTAACTACTGTACTTGAAAATGATAGCTTACTGACTATCGTTGTAAATTATTATTTCAATGTTTTTTGATCTCAATAAATTGTTTGCTGACGATAAAAAGTTAAATGTTATTTTCGTTAACCAGAACCTAGTATATAAGGGCAGTTAGCCGCGCTATTGATTTATATAGGTCTACTTTTAATTTATCATGTATATTTATATACCGTACCAGCTTGGGAGCGTGCCAGATCGCTTCCAAAGTTTGTTACAACGGATAAAAAAAATAGTGGTCTAAATCCTCTCTCTTGATAAATATGAATACAAATCGGGAACCGTTTAGACTACCAGCAGTGGATATTTATTTTTACCAGGACAGTTGATGTTCAGGCTACCAACAAAAAAAACAACATATTTTTTACCAGGACAGGTTATGTTCAATGTTTGATGTTTAGACTACCAGCATTGATTTTTTTTACCAGGACAGGTGATGTTTGACCGCTCGATGTTTATGCTACCAGAATTGAATATTTATTTTTTATTAGGAAAGGTGATGTTCAAATGTTCGATTCTAGTTTATTCAACTTAATTTTCCCTTCCGAGTTTTTTCAATGTCCCACTACCCACCCGTGCTAACCAAATATTTAGGGTAGGATGAGATAAGTGTAAGTTAGAGGAAGTGTACTTTAATTCGCATAAAGAAAGAGCGATAAACAAATTAGTAAAAATAATCCTTAGTACACACCTAGCCAGTATTCAAAACCCTGACCTCACCCTGACCCGACTAGCCAGACTAGAAGAGTTTGACGTGTATTCCGCGTCCCCTGAAGCGATGTCATATAATTAATCAATCATCTTGTTAGTGTGCATATACAGGTCTACTTTCGCATAGAGAGAAAGTAATCGTAAAAAAAAATATATATATTTTAAGAGCAAGAATGAGCATGTCGTTTTATACTACCTCAAATATTAAAATGTGGGTTCTAACATTTTATACGCCCCAAATATTAAAAAGTGGGATCTACCATTTTATATGTCCCTTTTTGTTTTTGGATCTGAGCCCAAAACGATTTTATTAATTCCGTACAAATTATATGTTTAGCTAATATATTGTTGTACCACAAGGCAAAAGTTATTATTTTGATTCTAGCTTCAAAAATCGGTTTGCAAACGTTTGGCTGATTTTTAAAATTTTAAAAAATATGAAAAGTCTCTAACAATTTTTTTCAAAATAAATAGCCAGGCAGTGTTTTGAATGATAAAATAATAATTATTTTTCACATATATATTCCTTGGATACGTGGATTTAGTTTTTTAGTTTACACCGACACGACAAGCTTAAATATTTTTATTAATTGATTTTATAATTAATGGATGTTTGAAGCATCTTTTGGTAAACTTTTTTTTACCCACCTCGGTGGCATAGTTAGCTAACGCGCTAGTTTCGTGTTGAACTAAACTGCCAAGGGCGGGGAGATCGAGGTTCTAATCTCACTCGGGTGAACTGGGGTGGTTTTTCCTAAATGGTTTTCCACTCTCCCTCCAGGCTAATGCAGGTTCATTTCCTATATATTCAACCTCCCAAATCCTTAGCCCATTAGTGTCATTAGTACCTAAGAGTATAGCCCGAACGGGTAGTAAGACGCGGTGCTAAGTATTAAGTAAATTTTTTGTTTTAAATCAACCTTGATAATATTTGATTAGGTATGTATTGACAATATACCAAACATGGCAGTTGCATATCGCAGGATTTGGCTTATGAGTAGGCTTACGTGAAAATAGATCTCGTAACTTTTCTATCGGTCAGATGTATAGACAAATGGGGGCTTCATAAACCAATGCAATTATATTAGTATAGTTTTTAAACGTCAATTTAGACTAATCGTCAAAACAAAACTATTTGAAGAAAATATATTTAAATTCCTATCCAACAACTTTGATTAGGCCCTACATCTTTAAATGCGGAGTTTTGTGAAAGCGGCACGTATTTAAACACAAATATGACTGTTTTATAAATGGTTTCTAAAATCAGGTTAACTAAATAATAAAGGAATTAGTCTTTCATAGTTACTACACAAATGTCCAATGCTATTTATGTAACAAATTTAAAAACATTAAGCGTTTTATAATTAACTGCTAATGGTGATACATTAGTGTGTGTGTGTTCTTCTCACTATAAATATATATAAATAGCTATACCCCAATTCACCTACAAATGGAAATATCTACAACATGATGAGTTACTAGATCTAATTTCAAGTATTCGTTCGTCACGTCACGTCACATGATGTGCAGCTGTCACGTTTGATAGATATTAGAAACTATAAAATGACACTAATAATAAAGTAAGATGTTATTGTTACCATAGAAAATATATGTTTTTATTTTCTAAAAGGTAGCTTTAATGGTCCTCTCGCAAGAAAATGAAGGTATAGCTAGTAAATGCCAAACTCTTTAAAGTCTCCCCTCTATCTCTCTCTTTATATATATATATATATATATATATATATATATATATATATATGTGTGTTTGTGTATTAAACGTTCACATTCTAAACACAAAGATTATATTATATTCAGCCCAAGGCAGTACGCACAGCCCTGGCGCCACGACATTTACTAATTGGATAACAGGACGAAAATATAGTCAAATAGTAAATATCTTCGTCAGCCTTGCCCGGAAACGAATCAGGGAGCCCTCTAACCAGGCTAGTCACGAGTATGATACACCTAAGATCAATCAAACCCGCCCTCACTTCTTCTGGCAACGGGAGCCTTGAAAGTGATACGGATCAAACTGCTATTAAAACTATTTTCATAGCCTGGCTATTTTGTCCCAGTGTAAAGTTGTAATACAGCCATGTTCACAAAATGGAAGAGCGCCTTGTCACACGCTTTGTATATGTAGCCATTAAAAAATATGAAATCACACTCAAAAACAACATATTGTTTATGAGCTTTTGATGGTTGCACAGGTTTTTGCGGCTTATTATAATCTAATTATAGCTGTGTGTGTATGTGTGTGTGTGTAGCGAAAAAAAAAATGTAGAAATCAATGGGTACTATCTTAGAACCTTTCCCAAAGGCATATAGGGGTCAGATCTCCCCCCTATATTTTTAAAACGTTGGATGGCTTTAGAAGCTTTTTGAAGTGGTTTTCAAAAATAAATTATGCCTCCCTGGCCTAGATCAAGGATGGCAAATCTATGGCACTATTTGGGTGACACGATACATGAAAAAAAACATTAAATCTAATTTTTCTAAGCATATTATAATTTTATAAAGCCAATAATATTTCGACGGCCATGTCTTTCAATGTCATGTCACAATTAACTTGATTAATTCAACGGTTAGGAATGGTCTTAGCTCGTACATAAATGAACCTATTTGCCGTTGATGACAAGCTATAAACCGAACGTCAATATGTTGGCTAGCAAAATACAAAATGTTTCAAAATAATATAGAAAATATTATGTAAGTTTTAGATTTGAATAATTCATATCATTGATTGTCCTTTTTTCACTGAAGGTGCTATTTTCAATGTTTTTTCATTAAAGTTATTGAAATTAATATTGTCTATAAGATACTCACTTTGAAACCTTAATAAATTATCCTTCTTTAAAATGTAGACCAAGCTGTTATAACATTTACGATATGATTTGATATAATCATTACATTTCATAATATTCAATAAGTTTCCCTTTTTAAATTTTTATTTAAAAAAAAGTACGGTAAGTACGAGGTTGCACACTAGCCTATTTCCAAATTCAAATAGTCCTTTAATGGCACACTGGTCGGAAAAGTTTTGCCATTCCTGCCCTAGATGCTATTTGGAGCGGTATGCCCCTGGAGATTTTTTGGAGATTTACTATTCGGGGAGCCCTCACAAACAAATGTTTCGAAAATTGTTTGTCTTTAAAAGCTATTTGGAGTTTGTTTTTAATAATATTTGGGAGTTGAGTACATCCTTCATTCACACATAACAAATATGTCCTGCATTTGCGTGTTAGCCAGGGTCATAGTGCCTGTCCGGGCTATCCGCAACTAAGCCCTGTTCATGTTAGGACGTCACAGTTCTAATATATATTAGGATGTTGGTAGGAAAAAATACCTTTCGGACGTTCCTCTCTACCATAAATAGGGTGGGTATACACTACATCAAGAACATAGAAGTGGAAACATTTTGAAATATTTGTATTTTATATAGGAATGAATTTAAAACCAAAATAAAGTTTGTCTGAAAGTCTTGAGCCCTGAGTCAGTTGACAACCGATTGGCTGTTGATCAAAATATCAAACTTTCGAAAGGGTCATAATCTCTTTCCCCCTTCACATTCAAGAATATTATAGGGGATGGAAATTAATCTAAGGAAGGGAAGATTTTTTTTTCGAGGGGGGGCAATTTTTTTTTCAGGGAGAGGGCTATTGCCATTAAGAATGTATTCTAGGACAGGCACTAGATAACTAAGGGGGTCGTCTACTGGAACTGTGGGACACACTGCATACGTATAGAAACTCTCAGCTATTTAACAAATGGTTGGCTATATCTAAATACGGTCCACGCCAAAATGGAGGTCTAGGATTAAAATACTTATATTTTGGTTTAGTGATTATTTTTAAAATAAAATCTTTAAGTTAAAAATAAATTATTCTCAAAACGTTTCACGCGAAATGCCGCAGTTCTGAGTTTAAAGTAAATTGTTAGAAGCTGAGATCTAGCTTTCTTCATACCAATAAGTTATTTTTAACAGGCTCACAACAAAACATTTTAAGAAGATTGAAGATTGTTTAATGGTTTTATTTCAAAAATGATTTTCCACCCTCATTCCACGCAAATGCGAGTACACTTCCTTTGAATATAACCTTTCAAATCCCTGAAACCTAGCGTAATTAGTACATAAATGTATAACCCAAACGGGCAGTAAGACGCGGTCCTATAAAAACTTTTTTGCACCACGCCTTACTACCCATCCGGCCTAACCGCATTTAACTTCACTAATCGAGTTAAGGATGATGAAGGTAAAGCCTATAGTAAATGTACTCGTGTTTGGTAGAGGGAAAGTGGAAAACCATCATGGAAAAAAGTTGGGATTCAAACATTTTCATCATCAGCAAACCAGAGACGAGACTGACGCCTTAATTTATGTGCTCATTGATGCAGATTATTTATCTTAAATTAAGTTACAGCACGGATTAGATGAATTAATTCATATCTTACACAGTCTAACTAAATATGCGCAGCCATGAAAACTCTCAATCGGCCTTCAATTTGTATATAGATAACACAGATGTTTGTGTGGCACAAAGCCTTTCCGTGACGGGAGGGAGAAGGTTAGGGGAGGAAGATCGTTACAGAAGTCTATTATATTCTATAGGATATTACAATAAAACAGGGCCGTATTAATTCATGAGCATGAACCGTCTGCACACTCGTGTCTTATGTTGGTAATTCGCAGTTATTTGCAGCTATAACCAAGCACGAATTTAGATATAGTAAAAAGGGGGGTAGGGGCACATACATATTGAATGGAGAAACATTTGCGTGCACTGGTAGGCATATTTTCCCTTAAATTGCCTTGCCCAATGAACACTGCTCACCCCTACTCTCCCACAAACTAGCAATAAGATTCAAAATAAAAATCTCATTGGGCTCACAACCCCATTGGTCACCGCCACAGCCCTCATCCTCCACTTCCGTTAGTATAAAACAAAATCAACAATTCTACCTAGGGGGGCACGTGCACCCTTAAATTCGCGCTTGGCTTTAACAAAACAAGTGACAATCCTCTTTCTTCCACGCCAATTTATTCATTTTGAAACCTACTCCAATGTCCTTCAAACTAAATAATTATTATCCTAGTATAGTATAAGTATAATAATAATAATAATTATTATTATTATTATTACTATTAGCACCGCGTCTTACTACCCGTTCGGGTTATACGCACTTACGCTAATGTGTAATGGTAGGGTGATTGTGAGATGAAATGGAGGACCTACAGTTTAACGTGGAATCCGAACCACGGTGGAGGCCTGGCATTCCCCACATTTACAAGATGTCTTGTCAGAGGTGAAGGAAGGGTTTGGCATCAGATAAATCTTTGCCGGGACCGAGGATCGAGCCCCGGCCGCCAGCATAGAAGTCTGACACCTTACTCCTAGACCGCCAGGTCACCATAAGTATAATTATATAAGACCTGGTACAAACAGAGCGCTTGGATGTCAACGCACTCACTGGTCGTTAGCGGTAAATATGACCACAAACACCACCCTGGTCCTTTAACTTACCACATTGTATATGGAAGGACTCAAAGAAAATCTCACAATAATATTTACTATACCCTGAAAGGTTTCGAACCTCGAGGGCCTTAGGTCAGTTAAGTGGACAGACAATATAAATCAAAGGTGCGACCAGCCCTTGCGAAGTCTTTTAAAAAGACGCCAAGGACGAAAATGTATCAACTACCTAGAATATATGGCATGAAGTAGTTAGTTTACCACCTATCCTGTTTTGTATATTGGCGTCCCCCCTCCCGTTAATTTTAATTATTCCTGTAGCAAAAAATCGTTAAAAGTAAAATATTTCAGTTTAAATAATAAAATGTTTAATTGCTTTCACTAAACAATTTTTTCAAATACGTTTGTTTATCAAAGAAGGAGATAACATAGACGAAAGTTGAAGGGATTTAAAAAAGAGCTATCACCCCCCCCCCCCCCCCGTATAACCCACAAAGAAAAAAAAAAAACTAAACCCCGATTAACATAACTCATTAAACTATAAGACCTNTAAACACGGTCTCAAACTCCATGTGCGAGAAGAAACTACTTTTTTCTTGAGTTATTTCTGGTTATCAGGGGAAGAGCATATAGGAAGAGAGAGAAAAAAAGATGAAGTCATTTTTCACTCCTATTTCCCCCTGCGCCATATAAACCGAGAAGCGTGATAGGGGAAACTGACGTCACAGCCCCTCCACTCCAGAGCCTCTACTATCAACAACCATATGTTTACAAACAAAGGCGCAATGTGTCGTGAAACATAAGCCATCTTCACTCGACTTATCTACAATTTTTTAACAGGAATAATATTTATTGAGAATATTCGTGAAGATGCGCTCAATTTTACCTGAAAATACAATTCAAAGCGTTCAATAGTTGGGTTCGTTTCATTAAAATGTTTACGCCTTCGTGTTCATATTAAAGACGGTCCGTATTCCGTTAAGGTCATTCGCCCATCAACATTTGAATGCACTATTTTAACAAACTATAAATAATGATTCAATGATTTCAAATCATTATATAACACGTCAGGGGTCAAACTTGCTATTTTATTATCTTTGAGTAGAATTACTAAGTTAAAGTAATTAATGTGTGGAGCTGATATTTAGTGTAACTAAACAGTCATGAGGTGTTTTCAACTAAATATTTGTAATTATTTCATCCTGTACACCTCATATGAATGTCTGGTTATCTTTCAGCTCCACACATTTATTACTTTGCCCTTTGCCTTAACAATGGCACGTAAAAAGCATTACATATCAAGTTTGACCCCTTATAGCTCGTGGACTGTAATAATCATTGAATCACTACTTATAGCTTATGATTTAAGATACACCTGTTTAAATTGTCCATTAAAATGTTGATGGTCGGATGACACCAAAGGAAAATAACTATAGGTGCGGCTGTGTAGGCAAAGAGCGAGGCAAACGTGGCTGAGCCAACCCAACACAACTCGACCTGCCTCGCTGCAAATTTGCCTCTAGTGTGGGACGAGCGAGCGACTAAAATATAAAATAGAACATATTGGTTGTAATGAGAGGTGGCCAGACTGGGCGAGAGCACGACTAAAATATAAAATAGAACACATTGGTTGTAATGAGAGGTGGCCAGACTGGGCGAGAGCACGACTAAAATATAAAATAGAACACATTGGTTGTAATGAGAGGTGGCCAGACTGGGCGAGCGACTAAAATATAAAATAGAACACATTGGTTGTAATGAGAGGTGGCCAGACTGGAGCGAGCGACTAAAATATAAAATAGAACATATTGGTTGTAATGAGAGGTGGCCAGACTGGAGCGAGCGAGCGACTAAAATATAAAATAGAACATATTGGTTGTAATGAGAGGTGGCCAGACTGGAGCGAGCGCACGCTCGACACTGTACAGTCTAGTTTACAGGCGCTAGGCAATATTATTGTATGTTGGTTCACTGAGTGCTAAGAGAACTTCTCATTTTGACATTTTTATTACTATCGATAGGTTTAGCAGACTTGCTACTAACGGCCTAACTTAATTATTAAGATCATAAACCATACCCTGCCTATATATGTAAAACTGATATGTTAAAATACTTCATTATTATAATCAAAGTAGGCCTTTACAAATAAGAATCACCATTAGCGTGGAGAGAGGATGAGAAAACCACAACAACAAATCATTTGTCAAAAACCACCCTCAATTCAATGAGCCAAGATCCGAACCTTTGCCTCCTCGTCAACAACTATCGAGAGGTATCTGCGAATCACGCCCTCGCTCGCCAGTTTGACCACTCAGTCGCTCGCGCGCTTGTCAGTCTGGCCAAACCCTCAGGCGCACCTCCGCACAAGCAAGGCTAATTGGATGAATAATTTAGTATAATTATTGTTTTCACGGGTGCCTTCAATTAAACACAATAGGCGTGTGTGAACCGCAATGGTGAAATAAAAGTTTAAAGCGTTTAACTCTTGTTGCATTTGGTCACCAGTGACGGAGAGTTTGGGGTTCAAATCTAGGAGAGGTGCACTGGAGAAACGCCTATCCTACCATTCTAGACGAACACTGTGCATCTTTTGAAAATTAACATTATTTGTGTGTTAATTAAGAATGCCTACATTTTAAAAATTTGACTGAGCGATTTTTTTTCTGTGGATAAATAACTGCAAGATATAAAAACCATAGTTAATTGTTTCATAAGGTCCACAACATTTCATGAAATTTGCATTTTTATATAAAAGTTCACATATTATGGTATTGAGGTCTCAGGGCTTTATTTAATAAGTTTATATACTAATGGAAATGCTGTGAAAGTTTTCAACCATATTTGTTTAAAATCATATAACTGTTAATTAGTTTTCAAACAACATTAAATAGTAAAATCACCAGACGCAGCCTTTTGCAAATTTCAGATGGCTCAAACCTTTAGTAAGACGTTAAAAAAAACATTATTTTATTGCTTTTAGGTAATTAAATTTACATGAACCCATTCTCACAGCTTTCCAAATAATAATGCTCGAACTAAACAAATAGTTGCATGTTCGATTGGATCTCCAAAGCAGATGATTTTATTAAACTAAGAGAGAGAGAGATAAAAAATGAACAGATTGCTTTTCATTACAAAGCAATGAAATAAAAAACAACATGTTAGTTCTCTTTTTTCCGACCAATATATATTCTACTTTCAAAATTAATTTGAATCAAATAATGAAAAATAGCTGAAAATAATATTTTAGCATAGCTTCAGGTTTAACAAATGTATTAATAATCTAAATAACTAAACCATCAAACTACGTTTTTTTTTTATACCTAACTTATCTTTTTATGTTTCCGACTTGTATTTGTGTATTATTTTAGCCGATGTGATGTAAATAAATTTGAAACGATTGCGTCATAGCTTCTCTCGACTCCCATTAGAAAGAAAGAAAGGAGCCATTCCAACTTTTAAACGAAGCCCGTCGTTGCAAGGAAGGTTATCATGAATGCCACGGAAAACATTCTCAAGGTTGTTCTTACAATTATCATCAACAATTACATGTTGGGAGAGATGATGTGCTTTTCGTGTGCTCACAAAAATATATTTTATATAAACTATAGGAAAGAAAAACAATTTATTTTTATTTCAACAGTTAAATTTAATTTACATTATTAAGTCTAGTAAGTATAATTTTGTTTCAAAATATAAACGAATTAATATTTTTTTCCACTGCCTCCCCTTATCCGTTTGGGTTACACGTGTCTCTATTAATTATGCTAATATGATAGGTTTAAGAACGGTACAATTTAGAAGAAATTTAACCGTATTCATATAGAAGAATGGATAGGTTATTCAGGGATAAAGAAGGCCAGTATTCGAACCCCAACCACATTTTCACCGAAAAACCAGACTGAATGAGTTTGACATAAATACCAATTGCACACATGTGCAGTTAAATGTAGCCATTATCTTGGTGTTTTATATAACTTTCTAATTTAAAATGCCTCTGAATATAAATATATAGTTATTATGAGTTTTAAGGAAACCCGTGAAATGTAGGCCTACTATTGTGAAATTAGCACCACCACCCTCCATCCCTACTTTCACTTTTCTCAGAGTTCATTGGGGGATTTATTTTTCACCGCGTTTTACCCCTCCATGGCTACCTTATCAGCATTTAATTAAATTGATAAGGTAGGGATGAGGAAGATATAATTTAAAAAGAAATGTACCCGCATTTGCGTGGAAGAAGAGAGGGTAATCATTTAGGGGGGGGGGTAAATCCTCTGTACACCCGTCCGGGATTCGAATTTCGGCCTTCTCATCCCGACACACAGTCCGCATTCCTGACCAATGTGGGACGCTATGTGTTAACATCATGGTACCCATGTTCTCGGGTTGTCGTGTGTATTCTTGTTATGGAGTTATATGCCCTTGTTGCGGTCGGCTACCTCTTCTTCCCTGAATAACTGGCGGTATCACAAACGAGAGAGTTTGTGCTCCCCTGGAAAGCACGCAGTGTGTGAGAGAAAAAGAGAAAAAAAACCCAGCCCAAGTCAACTTGCTGGAAGAGGGGGAATGCGTAGAAGAGAGACGATTGGCGGGGGGGAGTTGGAGGAACGAGATGCACACCAGAGGAAGCAGAATGACGAATCGGATAGCATCGCAAAACAAAACACACAAAAAAAGATTTGACACATAGGTATTCTAAAGAATGTTCTTAAAAAAACACTTTAATGTTATACTTTCTTGTTGGCTAATATTTTTATTTATTATTTTTACGTGTTGCAACATTTCATATCTACGTTAGGATTGTGGGTAAAAAGAACATTAAATATGTACAGTATTCAAATCATAAGTATTTCGTAGGCCTACCTACACACATGATGAAATGAAAACGTTACAATACAATAGATAAAACCATCCAAATTTTACAACACCCGCACCGGTGGCGTCGCCAGTCTCGTCTTGTCTACTATGCCGGTGGCTGAAAGGTCGGGGTTTAAATGCCAGTATAGTTTGAGCACTCTTCCTCTAAGAAAATGCTATTACCCTTACCCTAAATTCTACCTTATTCATCCCTGATTCGTTAGTAATATAAATATGTGGATACCCCGGGCTAAAGGCGTATGGCATGATGATAATAATGATAGTAATAAAACAGTTCATACATAAGCATATAATTCATATACAAATATCTGGAAAATGATGTCGAAACAACTTTTTTATAATAAGTATAATTTAAAAAAATTGCTGTTTAAAAGAGGAATCGAACTCTTAGAGCACAATTACTCTACCACTGAAATATCCATCCCGTGTTAACTATTATTAATAATATTTTGTCAAAAAGTTGAACTATAATGAATTAAGACTTGTCTCCTCCCCCAAGTGACAAGAGGGATAGAATAGCTAAAGGTTTGGGGTTGGAATACATTTAAAGTAGACCAACTGGTATTCCACCATTTCATAAAAAAAATGACATATTTGACAGCTAGAAAAAAGTTTATGAATCTACTTTCATGCAGTCATACGTTAAGTCGTATTTTTTTATAAATATTATCAATACCTATAAAATAACACTATTCATGTAATAAAATGGTATCAATGTTTACAGTAAAAAAAACTGTTTATATTTTCTACGAGATGCTCCAGGTGTGCATTCGTAATCAAATCTGAGCTGTCAGAAACCAAGGTTCTGCAATTCGCTGACGTTTTACAGGTTTTACAGACAAAACCAAATTAATTTTTCCAGTATGTTATATGCAAAGTTTTCTATTAAAGTATCGACAAAAGAATTATTGGAAACAAAATGAAGGTGCTGATAGCGAGATCACATGAACTAGAGAAAATTAACACTTCACACCGCAGCAGCACCTGTCCATTGCGCGACCCCCGAGTACGTTTTGTGCGGCCCACCGGCTCAAATTGAAATACCTAAATTGAAGGAATTAACAACAAATTAGACTCTTGTAGCTGACGTAAATGCTCACTAATTTCCATCAAGTTCCAAGAGTTGTATGTATAAGCCTATATATATTAACAAATACATTCATAAATAAATACTTATTCACTTATATTTTTATTATATTTGGGCATTATGGCCCCAGGCCAGCTCTCCAAGAGTGTATGCGGCCCTCAGTCATAGAAAGTTTAAACAGGCATGCCCTAGAGCAGGGATGGCGAAATTTTTCCATCCAGTGTGCCACTTAAGGCCTAGCTGAATTTTGAAATAAAAATAAAATTTAATATTATGAAGTGCAATACATGACCAATCTAATTGTTCTGGTTTTTTTTTAATAATGGCTTAACTTTAAAGCCAAAGTGAGCATCTTATACAAGATTAATTTCAATAAAAAGTAATTTAAGTAACATCTTCAGTGTGGAAAAGACAAATTGATAAAAATGTTAAAATTAAAAACTCACATAGTGCCAAACCTTTTCCTATTAGTTAGAAACATGTTATATTTTGCTAACCAAGATATTTAGGCTCGGTTTATAGCTTGTTGTTTTAAACATCATATAAGATGTCCTTTAGTACGAGCCAAGATGATATGTAGGCCTTAGCTTCGCAAAGTTCATTGTGATATGACAATGAATAACATGGCTGTTGTAACATTATTGACTTAAAAAAATTATACCACTTTGGGAAAAGTTTTATTTAATGTTTAATTGTTTATGTCGTGCCACCCAGGGGCACGCGTTTCACAGATTTGCCATCACTGCCCTGGCCTTGAGTAATGTTCTCATGCTTCAAATTTCCAAAAAAAAAGTCTGAAAATTACAGTGTTTTTTAAAATTCTCTGGCACAAAAAGTTCCCCGACTTTTTTCAGATCGTCCTTATTTTCTGGGTCCGTATCAACCCTGAGTATAGGTTCTTCCTATGGATATTCCACTAAACATTCCCTCACCCGTTGGGTCAGCAGGAGGAATCTGATGCGGTCGCTAAAGGACCAGCTACACGAAGCTGCACCGCACCGCACCGCATTTTTCCGGTGGAATGCTATCCATGTTTTAAAATGCAAGTGGCTACAAGAGTTCACACCGCACCGGCGCAGACGAATCGTCGAGAGAGCAACGCTCCGCACTTTTGCGGTGCGGTGCGGACCGTGTAGCCACCTACTACCGGAAATAAAATGTTCGGGAATTTCCGAACGGCATTTCTATCATAGCCGTGTCACGTGTGACGCTGTAGTAATTGTTTCCATCATTACGTACAAGATAAACAATATTATATACAACTTATTGGACAACAAACATTCTTATTCTTAATTATTAGCTAACTTAAATTTTATTCTTCGTAATTAATAGCTAACTTCATTTAATGAAAATAGGTGAAACCCTATGCAAGTAAAAAATAAAAATACAAACTTATTTTGTAATAGAACTCAGTCTATAAGTAAAATAACAATGGTTAGAAAATGCGGTGCGGTGCGGCTCCATAGCTTTACTCGCTATGAAATCTATGAACGTCTGGACACCCGCCCGATGAGTCAATAAACACTTATCACAATGAAACTTGCCTCATTCCGTGACCATAATACTCAATTCACCAACCGTTAGAAAACATTTACTCCACGAATTGAATGAAACAAGTGTTTGGACGCACGGAGTTCGAGAAATAAAAGACTAACAAGTCGGATCTGATATTTGTATATAATAATATCACCTAGATATTCATTTATATATTATAGTGTCCATCCAACAGAGGAGTGATGGGAGCTGACACCTGCTAGAAGATGTAAAAACCGTTAAAAACATAATTAAAAACAAAATGTTTGTTGTGAAAGTTGTTAAAGGCGGGTTTTCTGTGTCGTTATCCTCACCCACTTCTCTTCATTGATGGCGGTTCTGCGTTTAAGGTGGGATGGACGGTAACGCGAGAAAAAGCAGTTTTTATAGCAGCACTTTTTTTTTGTCATAAGAAATAAAATATTTCTCCAGTACAAACATATAGCTTATTTTTTCTTCACATAATGACCACACAATTTTTTGAATATTTTTCAAGGGTGTTCTAGAATATAATGACAACTTTTCCTCTTCATTTAAAAAGTTTGTTAGATTATGCCACCATGCTCATGACAGATATTGTAATATTAACGATTTATCACGCCTCTCTTTGGGCGTCAATCGTAGTAATATGGAATCAATCACCCCGCATTGGGCGTCGATCGAAACACTACTGATTAATTCCCTGATATAATGCTGTGATAAATTATAGGTTGTATAAAGCTCCGTGATCGAGCGCCTATTATCACTGTACGGAAAAGATACCGTTTAATCAGCTGTCTATAGCCCCGTGTTCGAGCACTAATTAAATCGGTGTATTAATATAATTAAAGAAAGAGAAATATTGATGGCCGTTATATCACACACGGTTTATTTAAATTACACCTGTAAATTACTTGTACATATTTCAATTAAATGTTTTATATCACTGCACACTTGTGATATTGATGTGACTTATTTTATAATGTGTTAGACTGTGACTGACTCGTGCGTGAGCGGGATCTCGGTGTAGATGTTTGGTCCCGGAGATGCCTTAAACATACGCACAATGGTTTATATATGACATACCCCTTGCCTTTCTCTCCCCTTTTCAACAGTGTAAAATCTAACTAATAGAAAGATTCCTGGCGACAGGTTTTGTGAAGGCTAGCTTCTTATTGGTATAGAGAAATGGCGTCTTCTGCCAAATACTATGAAGTTGTTCCCTTTAACAATAATTGACGCAGTTATTCTTTTAACAAGAAATATGGTATAAAAATATATTTTAGGGGTGAAATCCTTTTCACATTGTTTCTGAGAAGCGCGTGTTTCTTCATGGATGAATCTTAAAAGAATACTCTAGATATATTACTTTAAAGAAAAATTACCTCCATTCATGACTTTTTACATAATTTAGATTAATCCAAATCAATATCATTACAATTTTCAGCAACTGTTGATTTCAACATGTGAAGAAAGTTACACTCTATGTTTGTGCTGGAGCAATATTTTATTTATTTTGGCAAAAGAAAAAAGTTTTGCCATAAAAAACTGCAAAAATCACCGGCCTTTTATCGCGTCTTCTTCCATCTCACCTTAATGTAACAAAAGGTAAAAAGGTTCTTTCTATGTCAACCCGACTATAAGACTGTCGCGCGAGAATAACACTTTTTTCGGACAGATACGGTACTCGGGCAGCCACGCCCGTATTTTGTTGGTACGGCTAATACTGAGGCAATACAAGACCTGTTATTCAAATGTTTTCAGTTGGGATCCTATGGGCGCGACAAAACGGAATAAGCTAAGAACTTTATCGGAACGTTTTACAGGTATATCAGATAAAAAATGTTAAATGATTCACATTTTAAAGAGGTGTTCAAACTTACCTTAAAACTGTCAAAATTGACACAGTTTTATTACAGTCCAATTTTCAAAGGAAGGGCCTAATCTGACAGAAAAATTACTAGAGCACCTCTCAAGTGTTCATACGTCAAGTTATGATATCGGCCGCTGACACTTTTGATAGATATTAATTATCAATACCTATAAAATAACACTAACAATAGAGTAAAACTCACATTGGTGGACGCATGGTCTAAGGTGCTACTCTCGCAAGACTTGACTGCCGATGACGGGAAGATCGAGGTTTAAATAGCTGTCGGGTGTATTGAGGTGGGGGTGTTTTTCAGAAAGGTTTTCTAATCTCCCTTCACGCAAATACGGGTACACTTCCCTTCCCATAAATATAACCTTCTTATGCCATAAAACCATTAGAGTAGTAAAGTACATAATCGTATACTCCAAACGGGTAGTAAGACGCGGTTCTTATTCCGGGATCACGATCAACTTAACGTAAAGGACCTCCTCGTGTGTTTAAATGGAAGCGATCACGGTGCACTTAACTTAACGTTGACTTGCAGTTAACTTAACGTAAGAGATGTCTTGGGACGTTACTTGAAGGGTATCACGTGATCTAGTCAGCCAACCACTATGTGAGTGACGTCAACAGGGCTATTTAGTAATTCATTTGTTGGTATTATGACCAATGTTTACTCTTAAGCGTAAGTTCTAGTGATCAGACGTTGAAACAAAATAATTAAACTAAAATAGGAAACTAAATTTATCAAAAAAGTTTAATAATAGATATTTATTATATTGATTGAAAACTGTAAACATTCACAGATCATCACTGTACAACTGGTACAAATCACAGATAATACTCGAGAATGAAGACGTTTGGCTCGAGTTGTTACGTTAAGTTAAAGATAAGTTGATCGTGATCCCGGCATTAGAATAATACTAAAATATTATCATTCCTGGCCGCAAAAAAATATTAGTTGTAATTGTTTAAAGGTATTTTTTTTATAAAAATTTGAATGTACATAGGAATGGGAATGTATATAAATGGTGGGCCGATTATACCGCTTAGTTTATTTATTTTTCTTTGCTTATTTCTAATTTATTTGAACTTTTTTTTTCGTAAGTTTTACTATTCGGGCCGGAACTATTCACATTGGTTAAATAGGATTAGAATAGATAGAATCCAAAGGGAAAAAACTTTACACGCCCAGCAGGGATTCAAATCTCGACCTGCCTGTCGCTAGCAAACTAGGCTAGACGAGCTTGACATTTAGTCCACCGATACAAATAATTATTTCTGAAATGTAATCAAAAATAAATATACATTGACTTTCATATCAACAGTTTTTGAATAGGATGCAACTAAGACGTTTTCTCTTTCACAGCTCCTTGACCTGATCTTTTACACAATTATCAGACATTCCCGTGATTTTCCTGGCAGTTTTAAATTCAATGGATTTTCCAAGTGTTTAATTTTATTTTTTATGACTGACCACCCTGTATACACAACCTAGGATTAAGTCTTTGTGTGCTAAACGTATTCTGATGAAAGCAAATTAAAAAAGATGTGAAATTTAAATAATAGCAACAGCTTTTAGTGATAAGCGTCATTAGTAACACTCTTCTATTGTGTACCTTTAAAATATATATTGAATAATAACGTGTTTTTTTTAAAAAAAGAGCTTCAAATGTGTGTAAAAAATACAATTTAAACTTTAAAAAAACATTTCATGGCCAAGAATTTGCTTCATTCATGAATAGTGAAAAGTTGTAGAACAGTGATATTAAAACTACAGTAATATAAGTTACATACCCCGTATGCTATATTGCTTAGCACCGCGTCTTACTACCTGTCCAGTTTACACGTCTATGTACTAATTACACTATTGGGTAAGGGATTAGGAAGGCTTAATTTTAGAGGTGATGCACCCATATTTGCGTGGAGGGAGAGTGAAAAACCATTTAGGAAAAGCCACCCTCAGTGCACCCGACCGGGATCGAACCTCAATCTCCCCGTCTTCGGAAATCTAGTCAAACACGAGTTTAGCGCATTAGACCACGCGTCCACCGAGGCGGGTAATACAGTAATAAAAAAACAAATACATTTATTGTCATAATTAGAGGTATTAAATCGTAAAAATGGCAATTGGCGTCTCTTGAATAACCATACTAGAATGAGTGTTAGATTGTTTTTGTTCTGAAAGTGTTTCGCTTTAAAAATGTTTATAAGCACTGTTGGACTACAATGGCCCAAATCAATTTCCTAGATGATCTATCTACTATACGAGCGAATGTCATATAATTACAATATTTGAAGGCGGAGGGAGGGTCTTATTGAATGTTTTATTTTCGGCCTAAAGAGCTCCAAACGCAACAAACAAACACACACTTACTGAGGCCATTAAATGTGTATCTAAAAATAAATTGAAACTACATAAATATAGTCATCTTAGGCTGTTCAATTACTATTTTACTGTGGTGGCCAAAAGAGTTATATTTCAAAATTTCCAGACGTTTATGGTTCTTAAAATGCCCCCAACTCTTCCCTAATGAATCAAACGAAATGTACCAAATTTAGTAATATTTGTATTAATTTTCTTTCAATAAACAATAGAAACAATTCCCTTAGTCTACCTATAAAAATTGTTTTAAATTCTAGCACTTCACGTCTTACTACCCGTCCAAGTTATACGTATATGTATTAATTACGCCAATGTGTTGGGGATAAGGAAGTTTGCATGTTAGCAAATGTGTAGTCACATTAGCGTGGAGGGAGAGTGGAAAAACATTTATGAAAAAACTCCCATTCATCGACAGTCCAATTTAATGCGAGTGTGACGCCTCAAAAGTTCGGACACCGAAGTGGGTAGATTAAAATATTAAGCGTATGTTTAATCCTCTACACCTTGGTGGATGCGTGGTCTAATGCGTCACTTTAACAAAAGATTGGACTTTCACTGATAGGGAGATCGGGGTTCAAATACCGTGTTGGGTGTAATGAGAGTAATTTTCCTAAAAGGTTTTCCATTCTCCCTCCACGAAATTACAGGTTCACTTCCTCTAAATTCAACCTTCCCCATCCTTAAGCACATATAATTAGTGCATATGCGTTTGATCTGAACAGCTAGTGAGACGTGGTGACAAAAAAAACTTTCTTTACTCCTCATTTGTAGTGTCAGCTCAGAAAATAAAGCTAGTACCGTTAAAATACACGCGACATTGCCAAATGAACGTTGAATTCGTTTTAATAATAACAGATAAAATAACGAGATTATATTCAAATTAATTTTGCTTACTCTTAAAATAAGGGGAAACAAAAAGTGTATATATGCGTGAAGGAGAGGGGAACGGGGGGAGGGGGGAAAGGGGAATAAGATAGTGGCGAGTTGTTATATCATTGCAAATGTGGCAACGTCGCACAAACAGGTCCCATGTTGGTGCTCGTAGAATCCACCCTTCCTTCCTTTTTGTTTCCTGCCTTCTTCTCCCCTTTCCCTTCTAAAATCCAGTTACTATGTGCCATTCAAACCTACTTTTAAAACGTTTTATTATGTCTTGTTAAAAATAACTTTTCTAAATTACAGGTTTGCATCATCACAGCTTTAGCAGAGAGAATACGTGTTGTCTTTTAAAAAGGAATTAACATACATTATTTGAAATGTCGAAACAATTTAATACCTTAATACCAACCAGTCTTTACCTAGGTAAAGAATCAAACCGAAGGACTTGGAATATAAATGTATACAGTATTAAACAAGATGGCCGGAACCACGCTTTATTGTAAACACGAGTCTATTTTTATAAAATATTATGTAATTTGTAGAGACCAAATTAAATTAAATGAATTAATGGCAAAACTACCAAAAAAGGAAAACATGAAACTTTATCTAAAAATATTGGGTAAGCCAACCAACAATTTTACAAAAAAAAAGTTTGGGTGTTATGATTAGTCGCATTTGGTATAATTATTTAATATCAATAAATGTTTAGGTTTGAAAATAATATGATTTGTACAGAGTCAAAGGCAGTCAAAACTAGTCACATTGCATTAGTTTTTACATACAGTTAAACGCAGTCGGTATATGCAATAAAGCTTAGTTTCAACCTATTATAGCTGCAAGTAAACAGACACAAAAAAATTGTCAGACAATTGGCTTATTCAAATTTGAAATGCGGGTGAATATTAAAAATATTATTCTTTTTATCTTTGCGATACACAGAATTATCACTTTTAAAAACTGTAGCGAAACGAAATTAAAAAAATGGCCCAAAAAAAAGACAACACAAAACAGTAATTCGAACATTTTGTCTTATGATTTCCTTTATCATTATCTGCTTAATGCTCAAAAAATAATAATTAAATCCTTGATTTTAAAACTATGAAACTCTATTATCTGTATATTTAAAAAAAGAAACATTTTAAAATGCAGTGCAGCTCGTTTTATCAACGTTAAAATGAATCACGCATATTACGCTGGCTAAAGCTTCGGGCAATATTCTCGTCGCTATAGGAAGTAAGGGAAAAAGGAGGCGCCGATAACAAAACCTGCTGCACACACACACACACACACACACACACACACACACACACACGTACGCACACAAACAAAAAGGATTCCTTTCTTCGAATGGAAAACATCGTGCTTATAAATAATGAAAATAGTTTAGTATAAAAGGCACGATAATTTTTTTACAATTTTACCAAAACGATGTCATTTATAATTGCATGACTTAATGATTAGGCCTACGTTAAACAAATATGCAAATACGCACAACTAAATTAATCAATTTGAATCAATTGGAAATAATGTGTGGTTGTATTTAGAACAGCCTAATTTGAACTTTATTATAATTTGTTATTTATTAGAAATATTATATAATTGGTTACTAATTACAATATTAAATATGTGCTTAATTAAAGTGATAATACAATAAAGTCGATTGTCTTTTCTCAAGGACGGCTTGTTTTGCTTCAGCGCGTATAACTACTACCTACTGAGTATTATGGGCTCCCGGTTTAGTTATATATGGTAATAACCGACAAATCAATATCGCATATAGAACAAGTAATTTTTCGTGAGTTAAAAAGTTTTATTTTCACAGCAAAACATCAAATATCTATCCTTGAGTATAAAAATAGTAATTATATAACATTTCGATATCCAGCTATATAATCAATATTTCAAACAATTTCATAAACTCTCATAAATAAGTAATTAAATAAGTGAACATAGCAGAGTAATGTTAGAATATTTTAAAATTGGGTTCTAAAAATACGTTTTTTTATCCAAGCTATAATTAAAACATAGTCCCACAAAATTAAATTACATAATTTATTTTATCACTTACCTCTCCGTGATCGTCATTCCTTCCCTCAGGCGTATTTTCAGGTAGGAAATACAAACGTAAACTTGCTAACACTTGATCACTATTTTTGTCTATCCACAAGAGTTGTAATTCTCCAATACTCATTAGATCGGAATCACTCCATAATTTTATGAAGAAAAAATCACTTAACGATAAAATTTTTAACTTTCCATTTTTACGATATTTAAATCCTTTGTAGAACGTATATTGTCCATGATGACCACATGGTGCACCAATTAACTGAAATAAAAATTAAAATCTACTTAAAATTTTAATTATCTACACTACTGTGCACACATTTTTGAAACGCACTATCCCTCCTTAAATTCATAACGCAGGCTTTACAATGGTTAAGAAATTGTCAATAAATTTCTTAAATATTTCCTCTACAAATCATTCAATTTAACTAGAAATAACATTAATCTATTTATAAACTATTTAAATTTAATGTATGCAAATTACATACCTGTAACTTATTGTTATCCATTCCAAAATCGAAAGAAATCACCGAGCTCACACACAGCACGCCACTAGTACATCAGTCTACTTTGTATTTACTCTAATTATGTGACGTCACCGATACAGTGTTCCTACCCATGATGCTTTGTGGCACCAAAGAAAATAATGGCGGAAGATGAATACACATTGATATTGAAGTGTTATGTGAAAGAATTTCATTAATGGATATTATATTGATATTGTATTTGGTAAATAATAGTTTGAATACTGCTTACATGCATAATCACACAAAAATCAATTGGAAAAGTATATTAGTGCAGTATTTATTAAGATAGAGCATCATTTGACGGTTAAAATTGATATAAATCCACGATTAAACGTCTGCAATGGTATATTTTTGGTTATGGTTATGATTTAATCTCTAATTAAGCCTTTATTCATATTTATCTTAACTCTCAAACGTTATTTGGTTTTAGTTGGCCCTTATTGAATTTTTATTCAATTTTAACTGTAGGATGCTGTAAATAAGATAAGAATACAAACCCAGAGCTTCGCCACTTCACTTTACTAAGCGAGGCTAGTCATAGAAAAGTATTGTGTTCTTCTAGAGTTTACTACGCATAAAAAGGTAAGCCTACTTTAAAATATGAATTTGTTTGTCAAAAATCTTTGCATTGCGGTAACATTTTTTGAAAACAATATAACCTATCAAATTGTATAGGCCTGACTTACACAGTCAAAATATAGGCAGAATTTGTTTATCTAATTATTAATACAACTAACTTATTATAATTTACATTTGATAATTATCATGTTATATTTAAAATAAAATATGCTATAACATGTTATAAAAAACGTAGGTTTAACGTTCATCATTATAATCCAGAGAAACTTACATGACCTAAGTTCAGATTATATTATAATAATATACATTAAAAATAACTTCAAACGGGTATTAAGTCGCGGTAATAAAAAATACAAGACATTAAAAGGACAAACTTTTATTTATTATCGGCCTTTTGGACCTATATAAGAATACCGGTACTTTGGCATTGTACTTTCACTTTACAGTTTGCATTAAATGTAAGTCTATGGTAATATTTTTTTTAATAAAGAGTAGGATAAAAAAATATCAAAATTGCTATGTAACTTATAGCCTATTATGTTATAAAAAGAAAGAGATTAGATAGGGGGAGATAAAAATAAATAGGCTACTAGGACTTTGAAACATTAAATTATTTATTAAAACTCCCTTTTCATTCCTATTGACACTGAGCTACATCAATTAAAATAATAGATAAAAGAACATTAGTAGCCTATAAATTTTGGTAGGTCTGTTCTTAACCCTCTGGTGAACGTGTGGATACCTATTGTTTGTTCACGGTAGGAGTTTACCTGGAAAAGGACTTTTTTCCCTACCAGAAATCTATTATATAGTAGGATATCGGTAAGAAAAAAGACCTTTCAGAGGTAAACTCCTCCCGTGAATGAAGTATACATAAGGGTTATACATGTGTGCGGACTACGAGTCCGCTACTGTCTCACTGCAGTTTTCGGTTGGATTTTGCACAGTTACCGGTATTGGTACTTTTGAAACATTTAAGAACCTTTATTTTATTTGAAATGGTTAGGCTAGTACACATATTTAAACATGAAAAAAAAATTCATTTCCTCAAATACTTTTTTTTTAAATTAACCTAGATTTTTCAGTAGCCTCGCTTATAATCAACATACAATTATTACATATAAACTTAGTTATAACTTTACTTACAAACTAACTTGTGATTACAAAACATTCTCATAACTAGAACACAATACAAAAAGAATAACAAAATCAATGACAAAAAAGAGTTGTAACTAAACTAAAACTGCAAAGATGATATACACTAGTTAGATTCTCTGCTAAGGTAACGTGCCAGCTACCTAATCACTGTCAAAATCATTTTCATATAACTTAGGTTCATAATTTGCATTTTGTTGTAACATTCAGAGTACACATAAGAAACAGCATGTCCCAAACATACATACTTGTTGCAACCTTTGCACTTAAATCGGGTTACAAAAATAACACCTTCCTCGGGCTCCTTCAATTGGTCTGACTTCTGGCTGAACTTTCTAAATCCCCAAGATCACCATCCAGCTGTGATGTAGTGGGCAAGTCTTGCTGCTGGGCTCTCAAACGCAAATGATCATTCAGAAACTCCTAGTAAATATTTTAAAAATGGCCTTTCATGCCACATT
Organism: Timema douglasi; assembly: GCA_901482245.1. NCBI lineage: Eukaryota > Metazoa > Arthropoda > Insecta > Phasmatodea > Timematidae > Timema > Timema douglasi. The sequence goes on from CABEEJ010005170.1 coordinate 41,641, forward strand.
GGATGTAGTACTACCCTTGTAAATTATTTAGGAATTTATTCCAGCAATATTCATAAATGAAAATAATACTGCAAAACTCAATCTTTGGGCTATTCTGGCTACATAATAAGCAGACTTCATTTTGTACACTTTATCAACACCCGATTTTGTTTCATTATAAAACGTGATAATCTAGGGTTTATGAGCTTCAGAACCCTCAAGATCTTCAATTTCGTCTTCCTCGCTGTCATCAGAAGCACTAAATCCATATTTGTCACATCAGCATAGTATATTTTTGTCGCTAGGTCCAGACATTTTCCTGAAACTAAAAGTGTACAAGTGTGAAAGCATTAACAAAACCAAACACACACTCTCACTCATGCACATGTACATACATCACATACAAAATCGATTCATAGGAAATTCATGGAACTTATTCAACGCTATAACTATTTGAGGCGGTATATTTAAAAAACACTGATAATGAAGCAAAAATTGAATTAAAATCTGTCCAGAATTATGAAAATATAGTAGGTATACTTAAAAATTAATGTCAAAAATAATACATAACTCAATGAAAATAATAAAATGTCAAATGCTTGTGCACGAAGTAACAGTCCACAATACACAGCTAATATCAGACCAACACGTGACAATCTTGGATCCTGCGGAAAGGTAGTAGGCAACACAGCTTTCATATCAATTTTACTAGTGGACGGCAACAAAACTACGATATTGCGAATTCACACTCCGCTACACATATACTGGAGGGTTAAAGGTCATTTTGGAATTGTTACACCCATCACTCGTCCCATTTTCTGCCTTTTTTAATTACGATTTATATTTGCCATACTTTTTTAAAAACATGAAGGATTAAATAAAAACAAAAAATAAATAATAAAAATCTCACTCACCTAAGTGACCTTTCGGCTATAGGCTATATATAGTTTAACATGGCCTTGAAAGCTGGAATTTGTTATTTCTCAAATTTGTGCATCCACATAAATCATAATAATATAATAACAAGATTAGGACTACATGCACTTTCTTGAAAAAAATCCTTTCATTATAATCACTTGGTTCTAAAAGACGTTCCACAACTTAGACTAAAATTCAAAGCAAATCTATCTTCTTTCCAAAATCGCACAAACCGTCTTTGTTTGCACATTTCAACTAAATAAAACAAAAGAACCCAATCAAAAGAAAACAGGGAGAGAGATTATTTATTTATTAGTATTTTATGTCCCAGAGAGCCATGGTGGCTCTATTATAACATACAAGAATACTAGATAATCATAAAGTCAACTAGGTTATAAATATAATTATAGCCTATGATGACATAATGGAAATAATAATACAACATAATTTATATCTTCATTATTATGATACTTTCCCAACCTAGCCTAACCTAACGTTTCATGTGTCAATAAATGAAATCTATAATCATTATAGATAAAATACATTAGGGCATATTTAAAGTTTTTAAATATAATTAAACATGGATGGTACACATCATTCAATGCCGGTCTTGCTGTTTTAATTCAACGCACAGTATCACAAGTAAGTTACACGTCATCGTAAATGCTTACATCATGAAAGTTATTTACTGTAAGTTGGTTAGTTTATCTAAAGATAATATTTACTAAACATTTTCAAAATGTATAAATCGGGGTGTAAATCAATTGTGTGTAGGCCTATTCTTGTGTGTGTAGTAAAGGGAATAAGATGTCAAAATATTGTACCATAACAAAGAATAATCATCTAAAATAGGACTTATAAAGCATACCTTCACCATCTTTTTTCCTACCCAAATATATAGGCCTATTAATATTCTGGTAGGGAAATATACCTTTTAAAAATCGGTGTGTACTTTCTTCCTTTTTCATGGTAATTTTTATACATCACATACTAGGTATATATTTTAATTGCCACTGCATATATATATATATATATATCTTTGGGCAACATATATATATATCTTCGGGCAACATATATATATCTTCGGGCAACATATATATCTCTTTCTGCAATATATTTCTTTGGGCAACATATAAATAGCTTCGGGCAACTATAACTTTAAAATAAAACTTCTAGAAAAAAATAAACTTCAGAAGTAAAATAATGAAGCATCACTACTATATATATATATATAAAAAAAATAAGCTCATCACTACACTTATAAAAGTATGCCACTTATCTTTGTCTTGAACTAGTACTGTCCAGTCCCTCTTATTACACTCAGAATTTTTCTGTCAAGATAAGTATAGTAATTTATTAAAGAATAATAATTCATTTGAAAGTTTGTTTCAAAAAAATAATAGGCCTAATTGTGATCATTGTAGACTGTTTTTGCTGCTGCCTTCTAAAAACACTAAATTTAATTTGGGAAATTGTTTTAGGTGTGCCATGTGTTCCAAAATGTATATTGGTGGCTCACTCCAGGATTTTTTTAAATCAATATTCTGTTTCTTTAGTAAGTTAGTTTTTTTAATTTGATCAAAATAGCAACAAAAAAATATCTTATTTATGTAAATTATAAATCAATTTTCCACATTAATCTGTTTTTAAATCAATTAGAAAATGTTGATATTTTGGTTAGAAAAATATTCCTCTCTGATAGGCACTATTTCCAAAATAACTACTTAGATTTAAGTTGAAGAAATTCCATGTAAATTCATGTATTTATAGCATGTGTTTAACCCGAACGGGTAGTAAGATGTGGTACTAATACTAATAATTTTTATATCGGACTTTTGAAAGAAAAAAAAAATCATGTCTAAATATATATAATATCATGGCAAGGAAGCTTAAAATAAAATTAAAAGTCTAATGTATTAATAATATGATTACAAGCAATCTTAGAAAAATTGTAAACTAAAACTTACATAATAGATCAAATCTCAAGTAACACTCTAGATGGTCACATGGTCTAAGGCGTCACTATCTCGAAATACTGGATTGCCTGTGACGCGGAGATCAAGGTTTGAATCCTAATTGAGTGTACCAAGGGGTGGGCTCCAAATGTTTTTCTACTTTCCCTCTACGCACATTTACATTCCTTCTAAAATTCTAACTACCTCAACCCTCTGTACTCTATTTACATATTATTGTGCGTCTTCTATCTGTTGTAGTTTTCAAGGAAATAAATAGAAGTTATTAGTTTCAGAGCACCCTTAATATATTTACTCTTTCAGGGGTGAACTAGGACACCAGGAGAAATCCTGATGGGCCGCCATGGCTACTTTAAACTAAAATCAGGCTGTCCATTCAATTTTAAATTATCATTTAAATCACTCTCTAATCAAAAGTTCGAGTGCCGGAATCATAGGGGGGCCCAGAATACATCATTTGTAAAGATAGAGGCCTATGATGACAATAAATTTAAAACCGTGTTTAATTTACTGTTTCTTGATATTGTTTATCAAAAATGTCTTAAGCCAACCAGTAAAATAATGGGTTTCACAGTAAAATAATGGGTTTCACAGTAAAATAATGGGTTTCAAGTTAATCAATTTAAAATGGAGTCCCTCCCCCTATCTACTGTTTGTTTCTTGATGTTGTTTATCATCAATTTCTTAAGCCAAATATAATTGGTTTCATGAATACTGACTGTTACTAGATTTGTAATATATCAAGTAGTGGGTAGAAGATAATTTTACCAACTTAAATATATCAAAAATAGACTAAGCAATTATCTAACAAATTTGATACATTTTCGCTCATGTCAGTAGAAAATATAAGCTGATATTTTAATTGGACTGAATAGCTATATAATAATCAATAATGTTGCTGAAATGGTTTCGTGATTAAGTTTACCAATAATAAAAATATAAATGTCATCTCACTCCTTCAGCTTACACTGAAACAGAGCTTCATTGATATTTATGAATGTATGTTATGTCATATTTATAGTCTCAGGCCGCTTGGAACCTACCTGTCAATACCTGCACTTAGATATTTGATTTAATGTTCAGGAAGGACTAATGCCATTTATTCATGAATGTCAATGTTTATAGAAATGAAACACTATCTCATATCACTTGTGTTATCTATCCATACTGATTAAATATCTAACAGTATGTACTTTCCAAAGATACTAGGTTTTAACTTTTTGTTTTTAGCTCATTGACTTTAGGCCAGGGGTTCCCAAACTGTGTGTCATGTTGCGTCGCCAAACTTGGTCCGGGGCGTCATGTCTAAAAGGGGAAACTAAAACTTAAATAATGTGTAGTGGATCGCAACATGCATATTTTCAAGACGTGTACATATTTAAAGAATGGAATAAATCGAAACACATTATCTACTCTAATACCTTCTTATTCAGTTCTGTAATTTTTTTCTAATTTTGTATTTTTACATTTAAAAAAACACAAGCTAGTAATGTAAGTGACAATTTTCTTTTTAAAATATGCCACCAAATCGAATGTGGCCAATTTTTTTTAAATATTGGGTACAGGGGCGTTGCACGCAAATTCTGACATGTGAAAGGCGAGGCAGTCTCAAAGAGTTTGGGAACCCCTGCCATTGACATTCTGTAAAGTTAATTTTTAGGCCAATTGACTTTTGGATTAGAGTTTCAGACCAAATGACTAGGCCTATTGCCATGACTCCATTAAAAGCTACAGACTTGGGGTGGAAACGCTTTTACTGCTCTTAAAGAGGATTACATTTAATATTAATAAGTTATGTCCAATTGCAGCCTGGATAGCTGAAATTCATCATTTTTCTTCTTCTTTAAAGCTGTTTTTAAGCTATTAAAAAGGTATGAAGTGGATGAATCTATGTCTTCAAACTCTTAGCTTGTGTGTACCTTACCCCCAAGTCTTAGTTTGTGGAATTTCAAGACTTAGAACACTTACTTTCCCCCTCTCACTTGATTAATTTTACTATATAGGGCCATACTCAAATTTATGAAAATTTAGGCCCTTAACATCCCATGTGGTAAATTAAAAAAAAAATTAAACTTGGAGGAAATAAAATATTTTATGATAGCTACTTGTGGTATAAATTTGGAGTTTGAAGACTTGTCAGGCTTTATTATTGTGGGGTAATTAATAAGCCCAAAAATTTTCTTAGTTGTTTCCCGAACATTTTTAACTTTATTTTATAAACTTTCTCTCAGTTCTCATTACTAAGCCTCAAAATCATAGGTACTTTACATCATAAATACTATTTATTGTGATACCAAATTCTAAAAAAACTTGTTTATTGTGTGTGTTTGTATGTGCGCACAAGCACACCCAATAAACAGACATCGACATCTCTAAAGCTACACACCAAGGATCTTGATTAGGAAGGTAGGCCTACTGTACAACATGTTACAGTTTATAATGACAGGTTTGAACTGGTAGGAATGAGTAAACTTGCATCAGCTGGATGCTGAGTGGCAGTTCTTTGCATCTGCTCATGAGAAGAAGGCCCTCAAACATAAAAGTCTGTGGCCCTCCCTTTGAACTTTTAAAATAAAATAAAAAATAAACATTATAAGAAACAAAATAAATATTTGTCATTGAAATTTTAGACTGATAACTTTCAACAGTTGCTGCACCTGCACATATGAGACACCATTCAGAGGTATTTTCAGTTGAATAACTATCAAGAAATCCTACCAACATTATTGTGATATAAGCTTTGGGTCCATTTGTGGGCGGCCTTATCTTCCTATACAAATAAGGTCACTGCCACAAGTAGTCAAGTACAGTGGCGGATTTAAAACTTTTGTGCCCCTAGGCACAGTTTTAATGTGCGCCCCCATCCCCACCACACCTCCAAAATATATTTTTTTGTAAGAGCTTTAGGAAGTTTCAGAGGAAATAGGTGATGAGGAAGAGGGAGGCTGAAGTTAGTATTCAAGAAAAGATTTCTACGAAAGATAATCAGGCATGTGCAGTACATGCCCTACAGTAGCTTGAGTTAACATTATGAAGAAGGGGAGACTGACGTCAGCTACAAAGCGATTGCAAACTACAGCTATTTAAAAATAAATATTGTCATTCTGACTTTAACTTGAACTATTTCTATTATGTTAGTCAATAATTTCTAAACGTAATTAATAAAAACAAAAATATAATATAAATAAAGATAATGTAATTCAAAATGTGCCGCCCCCTAAACTGCTGCCCTTAGGCTCGTGCCTAGTTAGGCTATAGTGTAATTCCACTTCTGGTAAAGTAGTAGCTGTGTAGCAAATATTATTTATGAAAACATGAGAGCAATGGTTATGAAATCCAACTCTGCTTACCATTGCCACGGTCAGGCTTCCATGATCAATAGTGTGCAGTTATCACAACACCAATATTTAGGGCTATTTTAAGAAAATGTGAAGTCCGTGGCAACAAATCTGAGGCCCCCCTTTGTATGGCAGTTCTTCAGTTTTAGCATTAAGCCTTTATATTATATGTACTTGGTACTTAATGTTACTTAATAATTTCTCATGTTTTATGGTATATTGATCAACCCATTAAATTACTGTACTTTATTAAATGCAAACAATCAATCTAATTAAGTTAACAAACGTAAATTCCTCTTTGTACCATTGCACTGTTAGTTTTCTGTGGACCGACAGCGGTAGCACTATGATGGTATATTCTACTGTACTGCAGCACATTACTCGAATAACGTAAATCTTAAATTACATAAAGTTGGGGTTTTCGGGATTCTGGAATGGAATCCTATCACGAAGTGAATAGACTATTTGATGCAAAATTTAGAATAATAACTAATTTATTTAGTAATTTTGGGGGGAAATGTGGCCCCCAGGAATATGAGACCTGGGTAAATTTCCCCACCCTCTACCCCAGATGCGGCCTTGCCCATATCATGGTCCCTGCTACTTTTGATATTGGATCACAGGGACAAAATCACCATCATCCTTATGACCAGATGAGCATCTATGAGGGGAATTGTATTGAGCTATTTGTGTTTAGTTAAACTGGTATAATGTGATAAACATTATATCAAAGTGTAGTACGAGTATGGATAAAATTAAATTCTATTGGAGGAGAACATTGTAGTATTCAAGAGAAATGGGAACTATATTATGTTTGTATCAAAGTGAAGAGTAAGTTGTTGGAATTCCAAGTTTTTACAACTATTTAGATATGTATCAGTTTTATAAGGTGATATCTTTGCTATACAGTGGTGGGAACACATATTTTAGTGAACATATGTTTTCTTTAATACAAATTAACAAAATATCTTAACTGATTAGTATCATTATCTTTGATTTTGAAAACTATGTCAGTTCAAGACATCATACAAAAGTTTGATGATTTGCTATCTGGAAAACAATATCAAGATTAAAAATAATATGGTGTGTAACAACTAAGAAATTATTATATTGTTTTTGTTTCTATTTTTGATATATTTTTTTAAATCTAATAATATATTACGCAACATATAGTTTTAATTAAATGTTGGTTTTGGAATATGTTTACTTATAAGTATACATTGTAGATTTACGTATTTAAACATAATATTATCAGGTATTAGACAGCACTATGTATTTAAAAGAATCCCAGAAAAAGTCTTATTTTACTTATTTCTAAATACAGTCTTCAACATAATACAACTTTTCTTTTGTGGGCCGCAGCACGAAATAAGTTTGACATGCCTGGTGTAGGGGGTACTCCAAAAAAGAGAAGGAAGTAGGTGTTGAAACTTCAATTTTTTTAAATTTGAACCTAAATCTCAAACCAATTAAAGACAGATTTTTACCTCTCAACAAACCTACAGCTAGATGTCGCCAGGCATCTGCGTATTTTGAATATGAAGCGCACCAAGGAGAACGACACTCTGGTTTCAAATGTTCTGACTTTTAAGTGTGGTTATTACCTATGAGCAAACTGTCGATGACGTGGAGATTGAAACCCGATTCCTATAGGGTGTACTGAGGGTGGTTTTTCCTAAATGGTTTCCCCCATCTCTCCCCACACAAATGTGGGTACACTTCCTCTGAGTTCAACCTTCCTCATCTCTAACTCATTTGCATAATTAGTACATAGGTATGTAACCTGAACGGGTAGTAAGATGCAGTACTACAAAAAAAAAACTGGGGGCAGGTTGTAATTTAAAATATAAATAGTGAAAGTGTTGACATGTATGTGAAGATCTTCAAGCCTCCAGGTCCAAGAACATATTTACAGAAGTCAACTAAGGCCCCTTGCATTGCAGTTTTTCATTGTGGTAGTCCTTGGCATGGTGCCATACAGATTATGGCAGGTTGTTGTGGTATCTACAGTGCGGTAAAAACATGGTGTGAGTGCATTGTGATTGGATACATAACTCTTGTAATATGTTAAAATGTATTTAATAAACTCGGTACTTACCAAATTTCTTTCTTTCTTTATCATTTCAAAATTCTCATTCAGTATGAAACACACTTCCTTCCAGGTGTTGTCGAGTTCTGGGATATATATATAATCTTCAAGACTTTTGTCCCATAACATGGGCCATCCTTGAACAAGTGATACAAGAACCTCAATGTCAATATCACACGTTTCCATGTTTAGTACCATTCACACCGTGCTTGCAGTCAGGCGTTTGACACAGTACTGAAAAGTGATGAGGCCAGATGAATGCACAAACAAATTCCCCGTTGTGTGAATACCTTAATAGAATCAAACACTCTAATGCAACCAGATACATCCGCAACATTTTACTATTTCAGTGGAGCGCTGTGACTACAACTGCAGCTGTACATGGGAAATAATCGCGAGTACACAGGGAACAATGGTGACTATGATGTGTGTACATCCACATTCCACCTAATGGTCAACTGGAAGCACAGTACTGTACCGTGGACGCTCATGGAAAAAAAACAACTTTGTGGTTAGTTGATTTAAGGAATCATGGGCTCCATTATCAAGGGTCGTGAGAAAAACTCACACCTCTGGAGCTTACCGCAGCTACAAGAAGTAGCCACCAGATCACGACAAACTGCAATTAAATGAAATACATGTACAATGACTACTCCGAGTGAAATGTGTCAATTTTGACTTATTAATTAATTACTCCACAGCAACAAGACTCAAAAAGTCTTAAACTAAAAATTTTACCACAAGTAGCTATAATTTAAAAAAAATCCATGCAAGTTTGATTGTTTTTCTTTTGGCCACCCCCTCCCCTTAAGATATTAAACCCTAAATATTCATAAATTTTAGTGATTGGCCATGTTTAGAACTTAATGAAATGGTATATAGCATATGACAAGTCATCTGACTTGCAACTACAATGATTGAAATGAATTCAAATTTCACTTAAAACTGTATTTATTGGTAATAAATTTCAATGATTAAAAGATTTTATAACTTAAGTCATTATCATCATCATCATAAACTGTCTCCAGCCTGTGGCTGGATCACTTTAGTAAGATGCCTCCATCTTCCTCTATCCTTCCACCATTATTCCTCCTTTAATTTCTTCCATTCTTATCCTCTCACTTGAACACTTTCTGTTATCTGCTCCTCCCACCTCTTTCTTGGCATCCTCTGTTTATCCATCCTTAACATGCTCTTGACAAACTTCACTCCCATGGCCTCCACTTTCCTAGCCTTTTTTATATTCACTGTCCACGTTTCTGCTGCATATGTCACAATGGCTACAAAGTACGTCCTGTGCATTACTTCCTTACACTTCAAGGACACTTTTCTTCTCCATAGCAGGTCTCTTACACACCTATAGAACTCTCCCTGCTGTCCTCTCTAATTCCACCTTTCTCCTCAATTACCCTTCCAAGATATTTTACATTCTCTACTTTTCTCAGCTCTACTCCATTCAACCTTATAGCTTTTTTAGGCCTTACCCTCTTCCTTGTCATTACCATCACTTCACACATTGCCATGCTGAATTCCATTCCACACACTTTCACTTCCTCATTCCGTTCTTGCAGTTGTCCGTGTGCTTCCTCTTCCTTCTCCCCACATACCATCAATTCATCAGCAAACAACATGGCTTTCATTCTTTGCTCCCCAAGTTTTCCTGCCACTTTATTCATAATCATTTCTATTACCATTACAAATAGTAATGGTGAAAGACCACTTCCCTGCTTCACTCCAGTTTTTTTATTTGGAACCACTTCGTCCTTACATTCTCCATCTTAACACAACTCTTGTTATCCTCATACATGCTTTTCACTTTGATTACAACTCCTCTTTCCACTTCGACCTCCTCCATCGCCTTCCAAACTTTATTTCCATAAATGCTATCATAAGCCTTCCCTACATCCATTAATACCATTATCAAGTCTTTCCCATATTCATATCATTTTTCCATCAGCTGTCGTATGGCAAAGATTAGGTATATTATAGACCTTTGTTCCCTAAATACGTGCTCTTACTCTCTCCACCTTCTTTGTATTTTATTTCTTATTCTCTCTTTCAGTATCTTCTCATATATTTTTGTACAGTGGCACATCAGCGTTATCACCCCATATTATGCACACCTCTTCCTGTCTCCTTTCTTGAAAATAGGTATTATAACTCCCATTTTCCAGTCTTCCGGTACCTTGTTCTACTTCTAAACCACTTTCAGCACCCTATATAACCATTATATACCTGCTTCACCAGCTGCTCTTATCATTTCGGTAAGTGGGTGCAGAGTTAAGCAGGGATATGACATCATTCACTCAAAAACTATGTTGTATCTAAACCTCTGATGGTTCTTAAATGAACATGTTTATATCCTTCACTTTGTGGCTTCACAGACCATAAAATTAATCAGATATATTGACACGTCACCTTGGTTGATTGTGTGAAGATATCTGCTTACACTACATGTGGCATAGTTTAGATAACTGCATACATATTATCTTTATTTCTTATGTACTCTCTAGTACAGGTGAATTTTAACTTTAATTAAATGTGATTTCTTGACATTTCATTAGGGGAGGCTGATATCCCTTCACTACCTGGCTTGGTCACCATGCGACAAAATGAAGATGGCTGACTGATAAAAGAGTAAGTTTTGTGTTTGCTAGTGCAATTCAATATTATTGTCTTTCGCCCAGTAGCACAAAAATTCTCATACACAATTAGGGTGGTTGCAAAACTTAGTAAAGTATGGTACAGTACACTTTAGTAACGTGATGTATCTAAGTGACATAATGCTCTTCTTTCATGGTCATACACTCTAAAGGCTAGGATCATGATAGTTCTTTATGATATTAATACAAAAATAAAACTGAAGTGTTCTTTCTATTTCAACAGACAAATGCCTTTTGAATGTTTATTTTCCAACTATTTCGAAATTTGGAAATCCCCCCCCCCCAAAGGATTAGAGTTCTGCTCAATCATCAGAATCACGAGTTTATCAATGAACATTGTATGTTGTTTGTAAACCGATTGGGCTTTCATCTCTATCAAAGCACATCAAGGGCGGAAGGGATAGATTGGTTTTCATAAAGATCCATCAAGTAGACATTTAATAATTTTAATTCATAAATATTTTAATAAAAGTATTGCTAGTATATAAAAATAATTTTAACTAACAACCATAATAATAAAAAGAGAACTTGTTTTTCAAGAAAAAACACATTCTTGATTAACAAATTTGTAATTTGAATATGGTACAAAAAATGTAGAACAAAAAGTAACTGTTATAATAAAAGTAATACAATTGTATATACACCTAAAATGTATTAGTATTAATAGAAAAAAATGTTAATCTCAATACATATAATTGGGTTTCATACTAAACTTAGTAATATAACTACTGGAGAGTTTTAGTTTTAGCCACTTGCCTTTCTGCACATTTGATCTGAATTGAAAGAGTTGTTGATTAGATCTTACAGGAGATAGGGTGTGAGAGGTGTTATTCAGACAATCTTTAAAACATTAAGCTAGTGTTTTCAATACTTTTGATTAT